>JASDQU010216239.1:3139-18237 GCA_032191745.1 Picea mariana
AGTGACAGGGATTCCATATTTGTGGGAAATTTTGGGTCCAATTTATGGAAGATGATCGACACCAAGTTGAAGAAGACTATTTCTTTCCATCCGCAAACAGATGGCCAAACATAGGTAGTGAATAGAACCATTGTACACCTTTTGAGAGGTTATTGTAGCAAGCATCCCAAGCTTTGGGATGAGGATGTGCATTACATTCAACATGCTTACAACCGAGCCACGCACTCTTCTACAAATACTTCACCTTTTGAAGCTTGTTTTGGGTATTTGCCTAAGTCACCTTTAGATTTTATTCTTGAGAAGGATGTGGCCATTGATGGTCATAGTGACATTGACAAAGCTCGCATGTTCATTGAAAGAATTCATCTCATACATCAGCAAGTTCAAGAACAACTTGAAAAAAGTCAAGGCAAGTACAAGGAGAGGTATGATAAGCACATAATTGATCATAAGTTTCAAGAAGGGGATGAGTTGAAAGAGGATGCTATCCTTGACAGAAGGACACACACTTCAAGGAGGGGAAACGTTGATTATGTTCGGGTTGGTCTTAAAGGAAACAAATCGAGTAAGGCAAGGTGGATTGAATTGGAAAAGGTGAGGGACCTGTAACCTCATCTTATTAATAGGTAATTGAAGGATTTTGGGGTCCAAAATCTTCCCAATGGGGAGGTGTGATTAGGTGATCATGTCCTAAGTGGAAAAAATATTCAAAATTGGAACTGCTCAGAATTGGTTGAAACTATAACGAATGGATAGGCCTCGTCGATATGATCCTGGCGCCATAAATGGCACTCAAATCCAACACTGTATGTGAAAGTTATTCCAGTTTGAAATTCACAATTTCCTTCAAGTCCAGTTTGACGAGGGTAAACTTTGATTTTTTAAAAATATATTAAAAAAAGAATATTCCACTAGATATTCCATGGAATATTCCATCAACAACCTATCATCATTTGACACTTCGAATTTGTGGATTGGATATTGGTTTGAATGGACATTTTGGTGGCCATTCAGCGGGCGCCAAGGGGCCTGCCCGAAGGCCGCCACGTGGCCCCAAGCCGGTGAAGATTTTTAATGGAAAAATTTGAGCAAGTTGGGAGGATTTGACCGCAGGTCGATCGGGTGACAACCCCAAGGCCTAACCGCCCGAGCTTGTGGTAGTTTTTAACCATATGAGCCAAAACCATTATTTAAACTTGAAATATGTTTTGGTTGGGGCGGAAAGGGGGTTAGCCCCTAAGGGCCATCCCCCCCTTTACATGGAACCATTCACCTAGAACCTTGGGCTATTTCCATCAGTGGTTTCTGGAAGGTGGTTAAACTCGGATATGGTCACATGTCCTAGTGGGAGTTATGGTAACCATTAAATGCCATGGTTTTGCTTACCGTTGACTCAAACAGCTCCGATGGTGGTGGTTTTAGTTGGTCCATGTGACACAACCACAAACATTTAATGCTAAAACCAAAACAGTTCTGATAGTTTTGGGTGGAGTCCACCTTTTAGGCGCCCATTTCCATTGTTAGTGGGCCTAACTCCTGCTACTCTCGATTTGGTGGAGTATTTTTGGGAAAAAGAGACAGAAATTCTTTTGGTCATAACTTCTTCTTGACAAAACCTTTTTGAACGAAATTTTGGTGGTTTTCGAGTATTCTGAGCATTCTGGAGCGACTGGAATAGGTTCCAAAGCCAAAATAGGTGTATTTCAGCCATTTTTACTTCAGAGAAGCTTGAGGAGCCATCAGGGCCTTGAGGGAAATGGAGCTACATTGGACCACCCTTCACTGTTTTAGGTGAAAACAGAGTCATTTTTATCTTTTTTCTGTGTTCTGAATTTATTTTCACAGCTGGTTTGGTCTATTTAGGCCCTTATCTCACTGTAATACCATTTTGAGCATCATAATATATCAAGGACATGCCCGTTGGGAGCCTTGGACCCGACAAATGTAGCCCAGGAGGGATGAACTGCCTCATGATGTTGTTGTGTGTTTATGGTGAAGTTATTTTGTTGTGTTATTCAGATTAAGGATTGTTAAACAATAAATTAAAACAATACTCCCTCACACAAAAATTTCATAAACAGTGATCAAAAACACTTTGCACACTTAACTTGATGGAAATGAATACTTTGAACAACAAAGACAAATACTTTCATTTTTAGATCACCAAGAAAGGATGGTGGCTGGAGAATGTGTACAGACTCAAGGGAAATCAACAAAATTACCATCAGGTATAGGTTCCCATTTCCAAGGATGGACGACTTGATGGATTTCTTGAGTGGAGAAATTTTTTTTTCAAAGGTTGATTTGAAAAGTGGATATCATCAGATTAGAATGAGAGAAGGTGATGAATGGAAGACAAAATTCAAAACAAATGAAGGGTTGTACGAATGGCTTGTCATGCCATTTGGATTGGAAAATGCACCCAGTACTTTCATGAGGTTTATGAACGAATTCCTAAAGGATTTCATTGGGAAATTTTTCATTGTATATCTTGATGATATATTAATTTTCAGCAAAACTAAACCAGAACATTTAAAGCATTTAGTTGCAGTGATGAGGAGGTTACAGCATGAGAATTTTTTTATCAATATAAAGAAATCATCATTTATGAGGACATAAATCATTTATTTGGGTTTTGTTATCTCTACAAATGAATTGAAAATGGATCCGGAAAAGATAAATGCGATTAAGGATTGGCCATCGCCGAAGAGTGTGTTTGAAGTTTGAAGCTTCCATGGTTTGGCTAGATTCTACAGGAAATTCATCTGAAACTTCAATGGAACTAGCGCACTGATGATGGATACGGTGAAGAAAAGACATAAATCTTTTCAATGGACGGAGGGAGCGGAGAAGAGCTTCAACCTGCAGAAGAAGAAGATCACTAAGCAACCAATTTTGGTTTTTCCAGATTTCAGCAAGACATTCCAGGTCAGGTGTGACGTGAGTAGATTTTCCATTGGAGTGGTCTTGAGCCAAGACAATAGGCCGATCACGTATTTCAATGGAAAACTAAATAAAGCAAAGATCAAGTACTCCACGTATGACAAAGAATTTTATGCAGTCATACAAGCACTGAAGAAATGGAGGCACTATTTGGTTCCGAAGGAGTTTGTTTTGTACAATGATAATCATGCTTTGCAATTCATGACTCGATAGGAGAAGTTGAACCAGAAACATGCTAAATGGGTTGAATACATGCAGAATTTTACTTTTGTGATTAAGCATATTTCTAAAACTGCTAACAAAGTTGTTGACGCTTTGAGCAGGAAATGTTTTCTTATGCAGGAATTTAGAGTCAAGACTTTGGGTTTTGATAATCCAAAGGAAATGTACAGGGATGATCTAGACTTGAAAGATTCATATGAGATGTCTAAGAATATAATTCTCAGGGATAGAAGCCAATGGATTGAATACATGATCCAAGATGGATTATTGTGTAGGGGAAATCAACTATGTATTCTGAAATGCTCCATGAGGGAGAATTTTTTGAAGGAAAAGAACAACAGAGGATTGGCTGGACACGGTCATGAAAAAAAATTCTCAAATTTGAATGGCTCATATTTCTAGCCAGGGATGAGGATAGATGTGAAGAAATTTGTGGATAGGTGCAGAATTTGTCAGCACATGAAAGAAAAAAGGAAGAACACAAGATTATACCAACCATTACCCATACCGTAAATATCATGGGATGTCGTGAGCATGGATTTCATATTGGGAATTCCAAGGTCACAAAGGGGATATGATTCAATATTTGTATAGGTAGACAGATTTTCAAAGATGGCACATTTCATACCATGCCAGAAAACTAGTGACGCAACTCATATTGTGAACCTGTTTTTCAAGGAAGTTGTCAGACTTCACGACTTGCCAAGGAGTATCGTTTCTGATCGAGATACCAAGTTTGTAAGACATTTCTGGAGGACCTTATGGAAGAATTTGGGGACAAATTTGTCTTTTAGCTCAGCATATCATTCTCAGACATATGGAAAAATAGAGGTCGTGAACAGGAGCTTGGGAGATTTGTTAAGGATATTAGTGACTTAACACCACAGTCAATGGGATCAAATTCTGCCACAGACATAATTCACTTATAATGATTCACTCAATAGAAGCACAGGGCAAAGTCCATTCCATATTGTATATAGAATGAATCCAAGGGGAGTTTCTAAATTGAAAGATTCAGAACAAGATGAATTCAGGAGTGCTAGTGCAGAGGACTTTGCATAAGGAATGAAGGAGCTTGACAGCAGAATTAAGGAGCGATTGTAGATTTCAAGTCAAGTGTACAAGTGTAGAGAAGATCAACACAGGAAAGAACTTCAATTTGAAGTTGGTTATTTGATTCTTTCACATTTGAGGAAGGAGAGGTTCCCAAGGGGAACATACAATAAGCTGAAGATGAAAAATATTGGACCATGCAATGTCATAAGGAAATTTGGGACAAACAAATATGAGATTGAATTACCCAATGGGGTTGGAATCTCATCGATATTTAATATCACGAATTTCTACCCTTATAGAGCTGAATAAGAAGGAGCGGAAGATAAACAAGAAAAGATTCAATGGACAAAACAAATGCATGTAGCTTAAAATCCACAGATGGAAAGCATAATTGACAAGAAGATTAGCAAAAAGACCAGGAGAAAAGAGTATTTTGAATACTTGGTCAAATGGAAAGGACATCCAGTTGAAGATGCCATTTGGGAGGATGAAACAACAATTTAAAAGCATGGACAAACAGTGAAGCAACTCATAAATAGGAGTTCATGAAAATTTTCAAGCGAGGGAGTATGATGCAGGAGCATCGTATAAAGCCAAAGGCACGTGCCTAACTAAAGGAGACAATTGGAAAAGAACCAGTGCACATTTTGAAGTGTTTTGAAGATTAATGAATGGACATTAATGTAATATCTAGGGAAGCGTACTTACCTTTGTGTTTTGGATATTGTAAATAGATCTTGAGCATTGCTCTCATCTCTCGAATATAGAGGCATTTATGCTTAATGAATGCAAGTGAGTAGATTTAATTTAATAGATTAGACAGTTTTAGGAGCATAGGAGGTAGGAGGGAAAATGGGTGATAGACACCCTCAACCCTTTTATCATTATAACATAATTCATAATTCATAAGTTGTAGAGCTTCAAAGAAGAATATAGGAGAACAAAGAATTTTATGCATTTTAGCTGTTATTCGCCATGTACAGTAGCACTGGAATTAAGAGAAGAAAGTTTTGATTCCAATCTATGTGTTTGTTATGGTTGTTGGAACCACCTGTTAAATGGTATGTTGTAGGCTTGTTTGCATTCTTTGTGTGCATTCTATTTCAATGTCAATGTGTGTGTGTGTATGAGTCTAGAATTCTATGTTGAATGTTTTAATTCTGGATAAGGGGAGAATGAGTTTCAGTTGTTTCTCTTTCTGATAACTCCTACAAAGAGTGCAATGCAGGGTCCGTAAGGAGTGTGTCGACTAGGTTCTATGTTTCATCTCAGAAAACTCAGAGAAGATTCAAATTGTGTCTTTAAAGGCAAAGAGTGCTAGAAGAGCACAGAGCCATGCAAGGTGTGTGCAGGCTGGGTGGAGTCTTGGATTTTACCAATCCAAGAGAAAAAATGAGAGATTGTTGTTGCAAGGAGTGCACGGAGTCAAAGACCCAAAATAACTAGAGGTTATTTGAAAGTTTCTGCAAGGAGTGCATGCAAGGACCCTTTTGGAGGCCTTGAGTTTGTAAGTTAAAGATCGGGAGGGTTAGAACCTTTCAATTGTTCCAAAGGGAGACAGAGGTTGAATTGTTTCACAGAAGTTAAGTTCAGGAGGAAGGACGCCAAGTTATTTGGCCAGAAGTCCTTGAGAAGTTGAATCGGACGGTTGAATTGCTTCAGGAGGAAGTGTCGAAATCCCGTGAACCATTGGATCTCTTAGAACAACAAATAGGTTAGGACTGAGTGTATTTTCAACACCCATAAGATCAAGAGGAGTAGTGACCGTCAGATCCAGATCAACAAGGACCATTGATCTTCTATGTGAATTCACGTATCGGAATTCGGGGAATTAAGTGACTAGTGGTTTGGGTAAAGTGTTGTAGATTTTCGATTGGTGAAATCCTGATACATCCAAGAATGTTGGATTTAGGGAGGCACACAACCATCGATCTCACTGAAGGTACAATTTTGAAGTCATGGATCCATAAGGGAAGAGGAATTATTGTTGGTTTCCTACTTGAGTCGTGAAAGATAAAAAAATCCGTGTGGACAGGTGGAAAGAACTCACCCCGTCAGCAGAGTAAATAAGAAGTGACAGGTGGCATGTCCCTGTCTCTTTGGGTAGAGTCAACCTTCATTGATGGATAGTGTTTCAGAGATTCACAAGGGGAGGGCATGAGAAGTTGGTGCTCGAACCTGTGAAGTCATTAGTTGCGAAAGGTGCTTGCATAAGGCTTGGCTATGGTCCTATAGGAAAAGGGGCTGAAGAGAGGTGCTTACACCTTATCCCATTTTCATTTCACGTTTTGACTATTGCCAAGGGCCAGGGCATAGTATTAGAAGCGCCCCAACTCGTGAGACCTAAAATCCTTTGTGGGCTTAGGAAAGGAGTTTAATTAACCTTTGTCGAGGTTTAGAGAAGATCCTATGCAGATCTCAGCCTGAGAGAAGTTGTTTTGCACCACCTTTGTATTCCTCGCATCCCATTATGATGGAATGTCAACAACCCTTAGGCTAGGTTGGCCCACAATTATAGTTTTGTCAATGACTTGGCACAATCCCCTGCTTCCATGTCAGTATTAGAAGTTCTTCAAACCTATCCTACTCAATGAAAGTCATTACTTTCCGCTCTGGGGGAAGTTGACCTTGCTAATACTAGACTCATCACCTTTTATCTCAATAGTGGGTAACCTCATATCACTGCTTTGGTCACTTTCCAAATACCTTTTAAAATATAGAAAATCACAGTTCACCACTACATTATTGATGAAGGTGCATCCACATGCATCATTTCCAAAACTATCTGGTAGAAACTTGGATCTCCTGAGCTCATACCATTCACCATTACTCTAGGGGCTTATGAAATATGACCCTCCTTCTCCAAGGGACTCTTCCAAAATGTCCCCATTGAACTCAGAGGAAAAAATATCCTCATTAACATTGAATTTATCGACACTCGGCTCAACTACAACATCTTTTTTGGATGTACCTACATGTATGCGATGAAGGTTGTGGCCTCTTCTGTGTTTCTCATAATGATGTTCCTCCACAATGGGAGGATCATCACTATTGACCAAGTGTCACATTACGAGCCCAACCCTTCCTCCAACATCAATAACATCTTACCTTTCATTCACACTAATCCCGAGGCCTACCGACTTAGCGAAATGGGTCTCAGAATTTTTAAGGACCTAGCCTTGATAGGGACATACCATGGAGCACCTCTTCTCATCCATCCCTCAGCAAAATTATGTGTCATCTCATCCAACAGAATAGAAATTGGAGATACCCTTCCTCCCACAAAGGCTTCAATACTATCTGACGTCCCACTAGTCACAGAGATCCTTCCTCGGGAATGCTTTGTGAACTCCCTAATTACCCCTATTCCTAACTATACCCTACCCCAGGGCCACATTCTAGTTTGGGAGAAATTTCCCCAATCCATCACCCAAAGTCCCTTCTTTTACCCCCCACCGGACATACAATATTTCCAGGTAGCTGCAACGCTTACCCTTCCCAATATGGTTTTGGAAATACCAGTATGGTATCTACATCCACCTGAGATGGTCTCTCAACCACCGCTCCCTCCCCAAATAGAATGAATATTGATGCAGATTCCAATACTTACCCCCACCATCCCACCCACACCCCCACTCAATCTCACCCCTAATATAGCTGGGGCTAGACAAAAGAAGAAATAGCTTGCCACTTCACCCCCACCATGAGTTTAGCCTCCTTGTGCACTATGAAAGAAAGATGGAGACCCTACTAATAAGTGCCCATCTCTTAGAAAGCTATGAAATTTAATTCAACTCCCATGGGCATCGACACCACTTGTCACTTGCTCTAATACTACCACTATGACCACTAACATAGGTAGAAAAGGGTTGCAGACCAAATTCACATGTGCCATCTGTTCCGAGTATGGCCATTACACCCACCATTTCCCGACGTTACCTCAATTTTGACAAACTCTAATGGCTATCTACTAGAGCTTCTAGCAAGAACCTTTTGCACCCACATCATCTCACATGCATGTCATTGACATCCACTATTTCATGACCTCAGTCAATGAACATATGAGACATCCTTGCTCTCTATGAATATCACTTGATCATTTCACATATCAATGTCCTATGATCATTGAATATAGGCATTGCAAAATGGCCCTTATTCAAAACCCTAAACCCCTCCCTCCAGCATAACCAATGAATACCCCTACCCCATCACTTGATTTGGTTCATATCTTCTCATTGGAACCTAAGGCACTCCCTACTCCCCCATGATTTTTGGATGATTTATATGAGGATTTTCTCCCAAATCCCCACAATTCTCCAATTCATTTCCCCATGAAAATTCTATGCCCGACTATCATTTTCAACCCACAACATCTTGATATTTGGTTCATGTCGAGTGAGCCATCACAACCCCCTTGCATCACCCTCCCTACCTCTTCACCACCCGAAGACAACCATGTGGTGAAAGTCACCAATGTTGTTCCCCTGGATCCACTGTATTCTCGATAGTTCCACTGTGATGAAGACATCCTCAAAAAATTAACCACCCTCAATGTCCCATGGGATCCTCTCTATCACCGATCACTCTTTCTCTCACAAAATGCCTTTGTGCCTCTTAGCCAAAACTCCATATATGCAATCGAAGCCAAAGATTTTATCCCATCAAGGAATATATACTAGTTCAATCACCCTATCCCTGCCCCCGACGCTTTTGAGCAGGGTAATATGGAAAACATTTCCCCCACTATAAATTTTGATATTTCCATTAAACCTGGCATCACAGAGGAAATCAATTTCGGTGTCGCATGCTCCCCTAAAGAAATCATTGCTTACAAATATCTCTTCCAGGAATATTGGGAAATGTTTTCCACAAAGATGCCTGACCTCGATCCCTCTATTGTCGAACATCGTATAGACACATGGCCTGATATTACCCCCGTATGACAAAAACAATGTCCATTACACCCATCCAACACAACAACCATCAAAGCCAAGATTGACAAATTACACGTTGCAGGGTTGACATACCCCATCGCATATACGTCATGGGTCTCCAACCCCATCCCAGTGAACACAAAATAGGACACTATCCGCGTCTGTACAGACTTTCATGATCTCAATCATGCCTATCCCAAAGAAAACTTTCCAACACCCTTTATCGATCAGATTATCGATGATTGTGTCGACCACGAGGGTTTGTCCTTCATGGACTGCTTCTCTGGCTACAACCAAATTCAGATCCACCCAGCCAATCAATACAAAACCTCATTCAATACCCCTTGGGGTACCTTTGCATATCGTTTCATGCCTTTTTGCCTCAAGAATGGTGGAGCCACTTTCCAACGCACCATGACATACATTTTTCATGATCTAGCTCAAATCATTCTCGCCTACTTGGACGATCTCACCACTCGATCCAAGAAATGCACTCAACACCTAGATGACTTATGCATTGTATTTCAAAGGTGTTTTCATTACAATATCCACTTGAATCCTCTCAAGTACGTTTTATGCATCACCATTGGACATATCCTTGGGTTCATCATCTCCCAACATGACATCACAGTCGACCCCCTCAAGGTCCAATCCATTACAAAAATTCCCCCACCATGGAATTTATTCCAACTATAGAGACTACAAGGCAAAGCTAACATTTTACGTAGCTTTGTCCCTGATTTCACCACTCGGGCACATGGCTTTCTTCACCTCTTACGTCATGATATCCCATTCCAATGGGACGCACATGCCCAATCCACTTTCAATGATATTAAAGAGGCACTCTCCAATGCCCCATTGATTAATCCACCCAACTATGACCACGACTATATCCTCTACTTATCGACATCATCTGTCTCAGTAGCAGGAGTTCTAGTCCAGGTAGGGGATGATGACCGCGAGCATGTCATTTACTACATTAGTACAAATCTTTTAGGACCACCCTTGAAATAAAATCACGAAGAGAAACTCGCCCTGGCAGTTGTCCTCGCAGTCTAGAATCTATGCCATTACATTCTTCTTTGAACCACCAAAGTCGTAGAAGATTCCAACCCAATGCAATACTTGATCAGTCATTGGCAAATCAATGGAAAATTTTCCCAATGGATCATCATCCTTCAGGAGTACGACCTCGAATTTTCCACACCCAAGAGCAAGAAATCCCTCATCCTTGCTGAACTCATTACGACATTTCCTTCTGACACTACCAACTCTCCCATCAATAATGACTTCCCTGACAAACATCTCTTTTTTACCCCTTTGGATGACCCTTGGTATGGTGATCTCCTCGTCTACCTATGAACACAAAAGTTCAGAAACCACCTCTCCATGGATGATCATCGATGTATTCGGCACCAAGCCCCCCGATACCTCCTTATCGGTGATATCTTATATTAGCAAGGGTTCGACACCATACTTTGTCGATGTTTTACCATCGACGAAGCCAAGAGAGTCTTGAATGACTACCACAGTGGTGCATGTAGTGCCCACCTCTCAAGGATGTTTACTTCCTAGAAAATCATTTGAACAGACTATTTTTGACCCACATTGTTTCATGACTGCATCCACGCTGTGAAGCGATGTGACAAATGTCACCTATATGCCAACAAAACAAGAGTGCCACCTTCGCTTCTCCACCTAGTCACTACTATAGACCCCTTTTTCAAATGGGGCATAGTCTTTATGACTTGCAACCCTCCATCCAACAATGGACACAAATACATTGTTGTCACAGTTGATTACTTTACCAAATGGGATGAGGCCATCCCACCTTTAACAACACCGCTGACACTGCAGTGCATTTTTTCTTTAACCACGTCATCTCTCGCTTTGGAGTCCCCCTATAGTTTGTCTTCAATCATGGGAAACACTTCGAGAATGAGATGTTCATCAAACTCTCCTCTAGGTTATGCTTCTCCCATGAGTTCACCTCCCCATACTACCCTCAATCCAATGGACAGGTAGATGCGGTCAACAAAGTCCTGAAGACCATGTTGCAGTGCAAGATAAACAAACATAAGACCAACTAGCACCTTATGTTGTTTTCCACAATGTGGGCTTATCACGTGGTAGTTAAAACTGCCATTGGTTTCACACCATTTCATCTAGTCCATGGGGTCGAGGCCACTCTCCCCATCGAATGAAAAATCCCCACATTACGCACTACTATTGAGCTATTACTCGACACTGCTCTGATGGAGTAGTGTTTGCTGAACCTAGAGTCGTTGGATGAAGATTGTCGGTCTTCATTACAAAACAATGAGGCAACCAAAAAACAATCAAAGGCCACCTTTGATCGCCATGTCAACCTTCGATCATTGAACGAAGGTGACCTTGTCCTTGCTTATAATATCACCCATTGGCCTTCCATATTGGTTACACCAACGGAGCTAGCCATTGGAAGAATCTCGCTTCGGTCGCTTGGGCCCTCTATGCCCCCTTGCANCCACTCCAGCAGCATATGCCTCGGATCAGCTACCAACAACCAAGCAGAATACATAGCTGTCATTAGCCTCCTTTCCAAGGCCAATTTCCGCCATATTCATCACCTTAGTGTCTTACTAGATTCCCATATTGTCATCCTCCAACGCAATAATGTGTACTGTGTACACGATCCATGCCTTTTCTGCAAATACCTGCAAGTTAGAATTTTATATCGACATTTTGATTCAATCAAATTCACATATATTCCATGAAAATACAATCAGATAGCAGATAATATGGATAACCTAGTATTAGATTGGAATTTATCCCATCAAGTTACCAATACACATACATAACTCATCAAAATTCTGTCATAACATATAGAATAGACGTCATCAAAAGCAATAAAAAACATCAACACTTGTGAACATCAAAAAGATCCCAAAATGTATATCCATATAAATATATATATATATATATATATATATATATATATCAGTTAATGTGCCATCAATGTGTACAAAATATCATATGTACACAACATCTATAGGTCGGTGAACCACCTCACCCCTATAGATACAAAACTGGTGTCACGACACCATATACAAAATGGGCTCCCAGGCCTATATAAATAAAAAAATACATATATAGAGGCCCTCATGGAGCCTCTAGAGCACCACCACCTGGTCCTCCCTCTGGAGGAGGTACCCCACTAGCTATCGGTCCCTTAGGCCTTAGGGGAAACCACCTAGTCATCTCTGCTCCAGCAACAGCTGCTTTGTGGATCAGACTTCACTACTCCACTGGAAGACCAATGCACTGCTCTAGGACCCCCTCATCCTAGATGCACACCCACATACCCTTAGGCACTCCCTGAAGCACCACCTCTAATTGGTAGCGAAAATCCTCAAACTCTCCCCCAGCCCTAGCTGGAGGAGCATGTGATGTCCCTACACGAGGATCATCATAGAAGCGTCTCCTGACCGCTCTCTCATCATCAATGAGCCTCACCCCAGCATCCTCTCGTCGTTGTCTCTCCTCTGCCCACAACTCTTCCCACAGTGGTCTCATCGGCCCCTGATGCATCAGTGCCCTAATCAAATCCACCTCGCACCCATGAGGCCCCACATCTATACAAATCACAAAACAATGATAGCATCAACATCCATCCATACATAAAATATATTCTATGTTATCTAACATATCAAAAAATCAAATATAACATCATACCTATGTGGTCAAACACCTCTCCCAGGGGTATCACCATATCCGGATCATCCCTGAAGTCCACCCCAAAATACAAATATCGAAGTATGATCTGTGGAATCCAACCCCACACTTATGTAGACTCAGTTGTGAAATAGAGTCAACCCTCCCCACCACCGTGATGAAACAAGATCGTCGCCCACCACCTCATTCATGACTCTCGCACACTAGGTGTGCCCAAAATCAGTCTAGGGTGCAACATCAACACCCTCTCCAAGAACTATGCTACCAAGATGGACCCAAAGGAAAACTCCCCTGATTTAGCAGCTCGACACCTATCAAGATGCCCTACGATCTTGGTGTGGAGCATCAACCCCCAGGAAAAATGCTCACCCAGCAATGCCCTCTACATAACCCTTAGTTGACCCCCACTAATCTACTGAGTCATGAGAGAAACATAGACTCTCAAAATCATCACTGCCATGCAATGATGCACAAGGGCATCCATCACCCAAATACTCACCATGAAGCTTGAAATAAATTTCTCCCCCGAACAATACCTCCAGGCTAAGACAACCAACTCCCCATCCCCGGGTAACATGGGCTCTGTCGGTAATGGGGTTCCCCGAAAAGGGAGCCTCGTCAAAAAATATACATCCTCCACCGTAGTGAAGGCTATTTGCTCACCCTTCACCATGAAGCAATGCATATCTAGACTCCACATCACAATCAAGAACTGCAATAGGTACTCCTCTGCCCACACTAGAAAACACTAAAAAAACTTCAATGACCCACAAGCTGCCAAAGTATCCCGGACCGTCGACTCCTCATCCCTCACTGCCTCCCTCGAGTGTTCCCAATCTCTCTCCCTCCAATGAACCGACATCATCCCAATGGTCACCTACATTCACATATAAAGTACTTGATCAGCCATCACAACCTATAAAAAACATCAAAATCTCCAAAAAAGGATAATATTTTACACACATCGTATTTGTCTCAAAGGCAGGGCAATTTTTCCCATAGGCACACACCTATGCGTTCCTGTTCATCCCATATTCATGCACTCATGCATGACTATTGGCCATACAGGGGCACACCCATGCACCCCTGTCACACATACAGATGCGCATCATAGTGCGCATGTTCACTACACAGTTGCGCACACATGCACAACTGTCGGGAACATAGCCACGCATACATGCTTTGTTGTGCTCCGAATAGGTGCACATTACATGCGTGCCTATTTTTCCTCTTCGAGAGCCCCCATGCATGGCTCTCCCAATTGTATTCGCGCACTCATGCATGTGAATCTTTCAATCGCCCACGCACTGGGGGGCACACACTCACAAAATCCCTTGTACAGTCATATGTACATCCCCTACCCAAAAAACAAATCCTAACTACTATGCAAGAGGATCCAACCACTAATCTGACAGCCACGAATCCTGATTTGGCTAGTTTGATCTCCTAAAATATCCAAATTTCTCCTCAAATATCTCATCCCGTCACTCTCACAACAGGTACAAATAAGGTGTCAATATGGGCCCTACAACTATATATAGTTCCTTTTGCCAAACTTCCATACTCCATTCTGAGAGCTCCGAACATCCATTTTCTGATTTGTCTTTAGCCACGGGACCAGGATCTAGCCACCTACACAGTTACAGTCCCCGATCCACCATCCATCCTTGGCCCCCGAGGATCATTTTTCTCATATTACGCTCAGGTACGCATGCTTACATTCACACATTATTGAATAATTGTTATATGATCTTTCTCTTCATATATTTTCATGTCAGATATTCAGTTTTTATGTGTGCAGGTACTTGATCATTATACATCAGCAGTATCCCTTCAGGTATATCATCGACACTAGCATGTAATCATTCCCTCTGAATATCACAATGAATCTCCTAGTCACACCCTCTGATCTTTACCTCTAGGATCCCTATATCTAGCTCTGTAGTACTGTCACCTCCCCTGTATTTTGGTACTGTCACCCGGTAGCACTCTCCCCCACATGAGTTGTCGCATTCAGCTTTGATATAACGCCAGGTGGTGCTCCAGGTCAGACCCATAGGAAAGGCCTAGTCAAGAAATGAAGCGATCAGCGCCTGGCTATGTGCCAAGGCCTAGCCTACCTCCATGGACTGCCCTGTAGTCATGGTAACCTTTCTTGTTCCGATTGTTGACCTGGAACTAGGTGACCACCTAGAATCTATGTCCATTGTTCAGGTTAACATGTGCCCA
>JASDQU010216241.1:0-10174 GCA_032191745.1 Picea mariana
TCTGACGGCAGGCACCACGCCCACTGAACATGCAACAACCCATGACGACTCAATGTACTAGCACAAGAGCAACTGGGCGAAACATGCGTAAAGCGACATAGATAAACGACTACCCGCCCGTCAGAGATATAACTATGCCTACGAGCTAAAGGACAACATCCAAAAACCCAATGCTATGGTCTCGAAAAATAGTAACTGGAACCCTTACGGAGCACCCATCTAAGCACGTTAAGGCATTACCACCAAGCGTCAACATCAACAAGAGCGAACGCCCACAACGGGAACCATAGACTCTTGCTAATCGTCAATTGCCTCTATCCAATAGGGTGCACCATGATCCCCACACCAGGGATCATGTTGTCCCCAGGCGAGAGGCACATCAATAGCCCTTGCACATCCTAACCTATCTAGGCCCTGGAATCAAGAAAAATCCAACGTACTAGGAGCCGAATAACTGACAACAAAACTACACCCATGCTCCCAAGCAACAGGTCAACGGGGTGCTAGATGACATCCTCAAATTAATTTGCATGAAGGACTGGAGGATTCTTGGTTCCAACAAGGCAACCCGAGTGAAGGACTATGACCAACCCACCCCCCCCCCGCCCCCCCTTTCCAACTCGACCTAAGGTGCAAGGTGCAAATTCACCAAGATAACGGTTAGCCAAGTTTAGATGCAAGATGAATCTACTAGTCCCTCGACTATTCATCTTGCGCCACATAATCAACTATTACGCCAATAGACAACCTGTCTACAGTCCAAAAATTTCAACCTTCATTTCTGTGTCNAAGATTTATTATTTTCTTGGGGAGCAAAACTACTTTTCCTTTCTTCAAAATCACTTCAACTTAAAGGAGAGGTTATTTAAGTACCTAAATAGAAGGTTAGATAAGGAAGCTAACTAAGTGGTTAAGGATAACGAATAGAGGCTCGAATTGAGGAAGTTTCACATTCAAACTGTTCACCCAAGATGGAGCAATAAAGTTTGAAAACATAGAAACAATGAAATCGCTGCCCAAAATCACATTAAGTGATTGTCAAGGAATACATGGCACGTTGTCTATCTGGGGGTGATGTTGTTGTCCATAATACCTGACAGAGCCACCTTAACTAAATTAATCGCTGTGAGAAGGGAGACAGGATCGTTGGGGAAGGGCGGTTCGAAGGAATTACTCTAGAATTTCACTTAATTAAATAGCAATAATCAGAAAATGGTCAGTTGATTCATGGGGCCAAATTGATGCCATTTAACTCACGGTGTAGGTGTGAAAGCATGAGTGTTTTAATCACCATTGATGAATACATAGAGCTAAAATTCCTTTACAAGGTGGTGAACACACAGAGCTAAATTGCCATTACAAAGAAATGAACACACAGCGAAATCGCCAGACGTTACAGATTAGAATGTGGGTTAAACAATCTAGATATTTATAGTCAATGCTATTCAAGGATATTACCAGATCATAATTTGCAGAAGAAAAAAAAACATGGCAACAAGGGTAGTTACCCAACTGCAGTCTTTATGGGTAAAATCGTTGCTAATCTAGGTTGATTTCACTGTAATTTTAAATGTGAAAAACGCAAGTATATAATACAACGAAATTCGCTGAGCTAGTTATAAAAATAATCACCATCCAACTGTCAACCAATGTATCGCTATCCAGTCAATGAAATAAATTCGCAAGTAGAGAAATTCATAAGTCCATAAACTATAAATAAACAAGAGAAAAAAAATGCCTCCAAAAAAATTTCGTTGTGTAGAAGATGGCCACCTAACACTAAAAAAAAACTCACTGTGGTTTACCTTAGACTCCTCCGGCATTTAAAAACATCACCCAAGACAAAATCGCGGTGGTGGTCACTCTGAAATGGTGGTAAGGTCGTTGCCTTGAAAATCATTGTATTAACACAAGAAAACTTAGAAAATGAAACACAGTCCATGGTGATCAATGCAGAGCTAAGGATTTAAGTGTAACTGTACCAATTCAGCGAGTGTATAGGTAAGACTTAGAACAAGGGAGGGAAATATACGCAAAGTTAAATATGTTGAAACAAAGTCAAAATGTTGAGTTTAGTATCTAGTTCGTTGTCAAAAGGTAGGGAAAACGTTGGCGAGGAAGGGTAATTTAGCAGTCAAAAATGTGTAAACCAAGGGTAAAGCCATAGGGTGAACTCCACCTTTAAAGTTAATAATTGCAGAGGAAAATCACAGTGGAAAGTATTGAAACGCGGTCCATAGACAACAAGGACGTGGTCATTAAAATCACAGAGAAGTAAGAGGAATCAATCCATGGAGGTTTCAATCGCAAGAAGACGCAATGACCATAAATCGGCCAAGAAGAATCACACAGATAGACGACTAACAGGTGTGCCCTTCACTCATCATCCTCGCATAGAAAAGCAGGGTGTTGAGATCCATAGGTCTTTTAACGCCAAGGCGACGACCGTAGATCAAGCTCCTGGCCGACTGCTCAGGCGAGGACTGGCAAGCTAGGAACGACAGCTAAGAAACCACAAAGGACACAATCAATCACAGTTAGGTGGTCAAGACAAATGGGAAAAAGAAGGTCATGGGAGACAACAACCATCAGGCTAGGCTAAGAAAATTTTCTGTCATAAATTTAAAAAAAAAACATCAGTTTACTTCTCCAATAAATATGCATATCCAAGCATAAGTCCTAATACCATCTACTAAAAAAAATGAAGAGAGCATATCGTGGCCTAATCGCCCACTCTGATGACGTCTGCGTGCTCCATGCAACTCCCGCTTGTTGACCGTCGAGACTTCACCGGTACCTCCCAGCCAATGCTAGGGATACTCTTCTTCCCCCTTAGCCCACCGAGCTGCAAAGGGGCCACACACTCATTATCCAGAGATTTCGACTATCTCCCAGCTCGCTTCGCAAGGTCGAGCTACCACTCTTCACCGAGCTGGGTATCCCAACTCCCACAAGTTAAATCATCCAAGTAGATAATTCTACAGCGTAACGTTACGCAAACAGAAGCTCCCCTTCATCCTTCTCATTCCTGCATTATATAGAGTTTTTAACTTTCTTTCTTTCCTAAAATCTCATTTAATTAAAGTTTTTTAAAAATAAATTCTTAAAAATTATTCTCCATACAAGTGTCACCCATCCCCTACATTCCTCCATTAATTAATTTCTTTAATTAATTAATTATCTTATTTCCCTAACCCACCTAGAGTTACTCCTAGAATCACTCCTAGGTGTCCCCAAATTCCCTTACAGGTTTTAAAGGCTTTCCCTATTATTAAATTGTTAATTCAGTTTAAATTAGAAAGCTCTTAAATTCTTCACTAAGTTTGACTTTCCGCTTTTTCCCTTAAGTTCCCCTTTTTCCCTTTTTATGTTTACCTCTTTTCCTAGTTTCCCAATATTTTAGATTTTTCCCTCCTTCCCTATTTTACTTAGAACTCAAAAATGAGGGCGTGGAAATTAACCCCTTTTTCCTTTTCTTATTTAATTAGTATATTTAAAATTATCAAAGTAGTAAAACAATTAATTCCCCTTTTTTTAATTTTAATTCAACAGATTTTTTTTTAAACAAATAATTTCTTACTCCCTTCATGTTACAAGATTTTACGAAGGTCATATTTATTATTCATGTGGTTTTTATTTTTATTATTATTATTATTATTTTATAGAGAGATAAAATTTGACCACTAGCATAGTTTAGACTTAAACCTTAAAGTTTGTACTTGGCCACGTTTAATTAGGGAAATTGTTTTAAAAATACTTAACATGTTATTCGTCCTAAGGCCATCTAGGTTCATTCATCTATCATCAGCAATGCGATGTGCCCTTCAGGACACACTAGGTGATCCAACGGTGCCACTCGCCTCAATTGTTCCCTTGCGTGGCGTGCCCTTCAGGACGCACTACGTGCTCCAAGGGTGCCACTCACCTCTTAATATGCTTCCTTTGCGCGACGTTCCCTTCAGAACACACTACGGGCTCCAAGGGTGCCACTCGCCTCTTGACTGATTTGGTAGACATCAATAACCCCTGGAGTCAACACTCCACCAGGTGAACTTGTGGAAGACTAAGGGCCTCTAAGGAATAATGCCCCCGCCTTATTGTGCACCCCTTAGAATCATCGTGAGTGACTGTCGTAGTCTGCCCTCATGGCATCATGGGTCCTCTCGAACTAGGTAATCGTTAACCTATAGTTCAAGCCACGACGGGAGTGCTAGTTGGCTGTGGAAGGGCTGCTGACCACACCTCTCCCTCAATATCTCTGGTAGACGTGCATGACCCCTTTACTCCATATGTGAGTCTGGTCGCAAGCTATCATCAGCCTGCATCATCAACAAATCATGTCAGAACATATCCATATCATATCATCTAGTCAGATGCACTAATATCACAGTAAAACAATCAAACCCCAATGGTACACTCCCTGACTCGATCCGGAGTCCAAGGGGCTCCATCGATGCCTCTGCATCCTCAAGGTCCAAAACCCACACTCAGTAAAACTGAATCAATAGCACATGTCTATGTCAATGTAGTAAAACAGCATGTCATTAACCCATAACGCCTCATAATCAAAATCAAATGTTTTAATTAGCATAGTAATCCAGAAAACTTGCGAGCAAGTGTCCTCAAAGAATAAGTTCACTCAGTGCACTAGAGAGGGATGTTACATACACCCCCTCTTGGTCTAAACTTCATCCCGAATTTTCACCGTAAAAATGCCAAAATAAAGTGTATCACAGTATCATATGTCTATCTATCAAACAAAAATGGAAACTGCTAGCGCATATCATATGCGTCCTCCCAGGTCGCCGAGTGCAGACTATAATTGTCCCACTGGACCTTGACCTGATCTATCGTTCGACATCATAACTGTCGAATGCAATGATCCAAGATGCGGACCTGCTCAGCCATGAGCGCCCCCTCATCCGATACCTGCAAGGAACTCATGTCAATAACATGTGTAGGATCACTAAACAAAATGTCTCAAATGGAGACGTGAAATACATTGAGAAAAACGCCTCAAGAATCAGGCAAGGCTAGTCAATAGGCCATGGGCCTCCCCTTTCCCCAATATCATAGGTTACCATGAACCTAGGAGATATTTTATCTCCTTTTCCCAACTGGATCGAACTCTTATGCAGTTTCAACCACAAGAATACTCGATNNTGTTTGCATTTTCTATTCCATTTCTTAGATCACTTATGGTCCCACCAAGACCATATCCTCATGCCAATCCCAACTCAAAGGCATTCGACACGGTCGCCCGTAGAGAAACTTGAAAGGGGCCATCTTAATGGTGCTCTGGTAAGTGTTGTTGTAAGCGAACTCCACCAGTGGAAAGAATTCTTCCCACCCCTTTTGTTGGTCCATCACGTACATGTGCAACATGTCCTCCAAGGTCTAGTTCATTCGTTCGATCTGCCCGTCAGTCTCCAGGTGATACGCAGTACTAAATTTAAGTTGGGTTCCCAAGGCCTCTTGGAAACTCATCCAAAATCGTCAGTAAACACCGATCCCCGATCGGATATAATCCTATTAGGCACGCCATGCAACCTCACAATCTCACTAATGAAAAATCTAGCTATGTCAGGTGCCTAATACATCGCATGCACAAGAACAAGTGAGCACTCTTTGTCAGAGTGTCTACTACTACGAAAATCGAGTCATGTCTCCTTGCCGTCAATGGAAATCCAAAAATAAAATCCATCAAAACAACCTCCAATTTCGATTCCGGAATCGCATGCGGTTGTATTAATCCTGCTAGGTGTCTATGTTCAGCCTTTACCTACTGACATTCTAGACATCTGGCCACATAGTTGACTATGTCTGCCTTCATTCCCTTCCAGAAGAATAAGGGTTTAAGGTATGCCCTCATCTTCGTGACTCTCGGGTGAGCCATGTAAATTTCTCTATGAGCCTCTCTCAAGATCAATATCCTCAACTCGTCGTTTGGTGGTACGTAGATATGATTTTTTTTTTAAACCTCAATAAACCATCGCTATCTATAGGGACCAAATTAATTTGAACTATTAAAATCCATAAATTGAAACCGATTAGATTACTTCTACACAAAAAGTCTCAATAATTTCTTTCGTTCAGCATATAAGGATGTTAAATTAATTAAAGAACAACAATTTCATAACATAATAAGAATAATTACCTCTTCCTGATGCTAATTCCCCCATTGATATGGTTTTCCTTTGCTGAAGTTGAAACTGTGTCAAACACTGCCCAAAACCGAGTTTTCCTCCCTGCCAGCTAGAAGCAGCCTATCTGGCTCCCTAGTTCCAGGATACCGTAAGGATATCCTGGCCCCCGTGCCCAAAACCCTCAGCAACCTGGTGCCCCCTACTAGCTGATTCACCAAAAAAAAACCACCAACATCAAACTCCTCACACCAAAAGATCTCCACAGAAATATATCCCCCTCCTCAAATTGCTTCCTCCTCCCAAAAGAATGATCCTCCCCGTAAGACTCTTCCCCGTCATATTCCCCCTTCATAAACTCTCCCTCCCTCCTTTATTACCTTATCCCCTCCTTTATTACCTTATCCTTCATTTATTGCCTCATTCCCCCCTGCATACGTAAAGTCTTATTTATTAATAATTAATTAATCATCAACAGATATGAACAATTAATTAATTAATAATTAATTAATTAATAATTAATTAATTAATAATATTAATACTAATCATTGTTTAACTAAAACCATGTTAGGACAATTAATTATCTAATTAATTATACTTAATAATCCCTATGAAATTATTTAAGCAGGGTCGTCACACTATCAAATGAAAATCCTTCAAATCATGGTACCATCATTGTGTTCTGTCTGATAAATCCTTGACCTATTTGTACCATTCATCGTCACGCTGTAAAGTTAGAATCCTTTCATGCAGATTCGTCTGAAGAGGCAACACCAAAAAGATGCGTGTTCTCAGACTCAATGCCTCTACTACTCAGTTCACTTCCCCCTTTATGTAAGTAATCTCAAAGTCATACTCGCTAGGAAATTTCGACCAACATCATTGTCGCGTGTTCAGGATGCTTTGCATAGAGATGTGTTGTAGTCCACAGTGGTCAGCCTTTAGTTCAAATTTTCGTCCAACAAGGTAGTGTCTCCAAACCTTCAAGGCATATATGAAGGCTAACAACTCCAAATCATGCGTCGCGTAGTTCTCCTCATGCCTTCTCAGTTTCTATGAGATGTAAGCGATCACTCGACCGTCTTACATCAAGACTCTGCCTATTCCTTCCTTGGATGTGTCAATGCATACCAAGAAGTTCGCATCCATGTCAGGGACCTTTAGTATCGGTGCTATTGTCAACAACTCCTTGAGCCTCCAAAATGCTTCTGCACATTTCTCGGTCCAAACGAACTTCTTGTTTTTCTTCTGCAATTCCGTGATCGGACTTGCTATCTTCGAAAACCCCTTGATGAAATGTCGATAGTATCCTACTAAACCCATGAAGCTATGCACTTTTGGGACATTCGTTAGTGCCGTCCATTCCATAATAGCCTCGACCTTGGCTAGATCCACGACGATGCCTTCGCCGAAGATGTCATGCCCTAAGTAGTGAATCTTCGATTGATAAAATGAGCATTTGGAAAACTTCCCATATAATTTGTGCTCTCACAAACACTGTAGTACCAAGCGCAACTGCTCATCATGCTCCTTCATCGTCTGAGAGTAAATCAAATATCATCAATGAATACTTGGACGAACTTGTCCAAGTACTCACGGAACACCCCATTCATCAAACTCATAAATACCCCTGGGGCGTTTGTTAGTCCAAACGGTAAAACAGTAAACTCGTAATGTCCAAACCTCATATTAAAGGCGGTCTTAGGGACGTCATCCTCCTTGATCTATAACTGGTGGTACCCTGATCGCAAATCGATCTTGGAGAACACCATCGCGCCCTTCATTTGATCAAGCAGATCATCAATTCTTGGAAACGGATATTCATTCTTGATTGTGGCCTTGTTCAGTTGATGGTAGTCAATGTAGAGCCTCCATGACCCATCCTTATTTCGTATGAAAATAACAGCTGCACCCCACGGTGACACACTAGGATGTATCAGTCCCAGGTCCAACAACTCCTTCAGTTGCCTTTTCAACTCTTGTAACTCTGGGGTCAACATTTGATAAGGCATTCTTGCTATCAGTTCAGTCCTTGGTTTTAGGTCTATGGTAAACTCCAATTCCCTCTTGTGCATCATTCGAGGTAACTCCTCCGAAAATACATCCGCAAATCTCTCACCACCGGAAGGTGTTTTAGACCTTCTACTACTCCCTTCTCATTTAACACAAGGATCGTATAAATCTTGCAGCCCTTGTGCATGCTCTTCTGAAGTTGCAAGGAACAGATGAACCTCAGGGAAATTCCCTGGTTCCATCCTACAATCACACGTCTCTGTCCCTTGTCATCAACCAAGATCATTCGTTTCATCTTACAGTTGAGTATCACCTCATGCGATTCCAACCAGTGCATACCAATCATGATGTCATAAGATCCTAAGATCGTGACATAGGTTGGCCCTGGTGACAAACTCTCCCAGGTTAAGGATACATCCTGTAACCTTTCCTCCAACCTTTTGCTTGGCTCCCGAGGCCATCTCCGTGAAGCTAAACTCATCCTGTTCGACTGCCTTTACCTTAATCCTTTTTAGCACTGCACCAGAAATGAAACTCTCGGTAGCACCGAGATCTATCAGAATACTAAGGATCTGGTCAAAAACGGTACCTGTCGTCTCGAGCACAGTCGACTGATGCTCTACCAGGAGGTTATTCACTTCTGCATGTATCCAATGGGCCTTGCCCATATCTCCCATGGTAGTGGGTCCAGCTGATCCGGACGCTCTGGTCCTCTCCATAGGGAATTCGCGCTGGTAGTGTGGCTCCCCACACGTTCAACACCCCTTCTTCAGTCCAGTACTCCTAGTGCCCAAAGTCGAAGATGAATTCTAACAATAAGTCCCAACTCGAAATTATTGACCTTACGTTTCTGGGTAACTTGGTGCGGAGCATATCAAAGCAGCTCCAAAATGGGCCTCGTACTCGGGCACCGTGTGGCTACCTCGTCACAAGGCATCGAACTCGTTGACTTGACGCTCAACGAATTCCTTAGAAACATACCTCTCCTGGAACCGTCCCTCGAACAGTTCCCATGACACGTCACCGATGGCCAGGTTCAAAAGGGGCAGGATATTCTTCCACCATAAAAGAGCACTCCCCTTCAGTCGAAAGACCACCATGTGGACCTTCATGCTGGAGGTCGTAAATGCGAAGTGTGAAGCACACGCCTTGCTCTACAACTATTATTCGACGACACCAATGTCTGTGACACTCATGGACGCTAGAACTCATCTCTCTCGAGATCTCAGAGGATGCTAACGGTACTAGCTATTATGTGTTGGGGACCCTCAGGGGCACCCTCTAAATGCGATCTCCATGAGGACACATTAAGGTTTTTAATTAACGAAAGGGTTAATACTCATGGGTTTACTGCAGTGGAAATCCTGGTGATCCACAGTCATAGGGTTGAACCCACTCTGATACCATATGTGACGAACCCTGCTATTACGACTGCTAGCGAAGGAAAAGTGATTTTATTTTTTATCTTTTTTTTAACGGGGCGACAACAATGAACCGCTAGACAACACATCTGACAGTGGGCACCATGCCCATTGAACAGGCAACAACCCACAACGACTCAACGTACTAGCACAAGAGAAACTAGGCGAAACATGCGTAAAGTGACAAAGAGAAACGACTACCCGCCCATCAGAGACATAACTATGCCTATGAGCTAAAGGACAACATCCACAAACCTGATGCTACGATCTCGACAAATAGTAACTGGAACCCTTACGAAGCGCCCATCTGAGTGCGTTAAGGCATTACCACCAAGCGCCAACATCAACAAGAGCGAACGACCACAACGAGAACCACAGACTCTCACTAATCATCAAATGCCTCTATCCAATAGGGCATGCCATGATCCCCACACCAGGGATCATGTTGTCCCCAGGCGAGAGGCGCATCAACAGCCCTTGCACATCCTAACCTATCTAGGCCCTGGAATCAAGAAAAATCCAACGTGCTAGGAGCCGAATAATTGACAACAAAACTCCCAAGCAATAGGTCGACAGGGCAGCATATGACATCCTCAA
>JASDQU010216242.1:2265-15732 GCA_032191745.1 Picea mariana
AGACTCATACACAAAATGTCACTTCCATAAGAATGGTTGGCCTAATAATACATCAGAAACATCAAGAGGATCAATGTCACATAATACCTCATCCATGAAGGGCTTGATGCTATAGGGAAGGAGACATTGTTGGCTGACACGGAGGTCCCATCCTTGGTGCAACTACTCGATGGTGTATGGTTGTGGGTGTGCTGTGTTCGGCAAGCCCAACTGCTTCATGACCTCTACTGAGATGAGGTTCTTCTAGCTGCCACTGTCGATAGTGAACTGCAACAAGGAACCCTTTACCCACATCTTGGAACGGAAGATATGTTCTGCTTCCTATGGATCTTATGGTTCCTCCTTCTAGATCTTCGTGGTGGCAATGGTGGTGTTGGGCTCCGCATCAATAATCTGCTTCCCCCTATCATTCCACTTGTTGATTTATGATTCAGAGTCGGAGAATGCATCCGATTTAGAAGCCTTCAACTCAGCTACCAGTGACTGCTTGTCCTGACACTCACTTGTGTTGTGAGTGGAGCTTTTATGGAACTCACACCACTTCCCCGTGTCCTTTTTTGGATTTGTTGTGTTGTTATTTTCTTGTGGTTTTGGTGGGTTATCCTGGGCCACTCGACCTTGGCTTGGATTTTTGTTCTGCATTTTGGGGGTACCTTTCCCTTGCTTCTGATTCGCAGACCCAAAGTCTCATATTTTTTGTTTGAACTTCTGCTCAATCTTGGTAGCATATCGGTATGCCACACCAAGCAAGGAGATGTCGAGGAACTCCATTTCCTCCTAAATGTATCTATGTAGACAATTGTGGTACTTTAACACCAAATGTTTCTCTGAACCTTTGATACCGAACTCTGTGCGTAGGGTATGAAACAAATTTGTCATCTCATGCACATTTTGGTCCCTTTACTGCCACAATGTAGTCCATTGTATGTATTTGTCCTCATAGCTCCCCACGGGATAATATTGTTCCTTGATGGCATCTCAAAAAGAATTCCAAGTGGGTTTGGCCGAGAACAGAGAGGGTTCCCCCTTGTCCTATTGCTCTGAGTAGGTTTTCCACTAGTCCTTGACATGGGGGGCGACTTTGAGGAGTGCAAAAATAATCCTTTCTCGGTCAGAAAATTCATGAACTGAGAAATGTCCTTCTAACAGACTCAACCATCTATCTACAACATCTGCATCTATTTGGCCCTCAAATATGGGAATGTCAAAGTTTACTTCTACCTTAAAAGGAGTGGCACCTCCATAGTTGTTGTTGGATGTCGATGCACCGCTAGTGGGAATCTGTTGAAGAATCTGGGTAAAGTTGTCCATCATCACGTTCCTTTGTTTCTCGAGGGCCTCCTTGAGCAAAATTTTGATAGGATTTCATGCTCCCTCATCTTTCTTTTCTTCCCCCATGGGCAGTCTTCAGGGTTTGTGAGACCGATCTTGCAAAGGTTCAACCAAATCGAGCTCCAACTCCTTGTACCCTGATCTTGTTGGGGACATGCAAATAAAGATCAAGAATGAGTAGACCGCTCTGAAACCACTGATCTAGATTTATGTAGGAAAACAATGAAATACATAAATACACATAAACGCAAAGATGTTGTGGAAATAAGACTTCATTTCATTAATAACAAATGACTGAAAAATGCTTACAAACAGAATGGAAATAAAATAGCTAAGGCGTTGGTAGCTTTTCTCTGAGAAGAGATGTGGTGGCTAATGGCCTCTAAAATTCATATTAAAATGAGGCTCGAAGGCCTATATATTATTGAGAAACAATGGAAAACCCTAAACATTCAAAAACCTAACCCTAGGAGATGAAACACCAGAATATGGGCCCCGTTGGGATAAATTGGTACATCAATTTCCCGGGGACGTAACTTTGGCATACTATCTCCGTTTGACGCACATGATACATCGTTAGAAATATCTATCTAAGGAATACACTGATAATAGAGAATATTGAGTCTGAAATGGACTCATATTCGCCAGAGCATGAATGCCCAAAAAATGTCATTTAGGGCCTCAAAACAGCTCCAGAAGTTTGAAGAACTGCTAAAAATAGTAAATTGTGCTACAATTAAGGAAAATGAAAAAATGAAAGAAACAATGGTGTGGGTCCAAGTGGAATAAGCGGGTGGCCACCAATACCCACCTGGATCATGAAGTCCTAAAAAGAGTAGGACCAGTATCCTATAGACTTGTTTTACCACCTACTATTAAAGCTCATAATGTGTTCCATGTGTGATATAGCGGGAAAACCCAACTATGGACTACACTAGGGTTCAACATGTACGCAGATATAACCGTATAAAAATCTCCTACTTCTTATAACTACCCCGAATATACCCCACATTCATGCACAAAATACAAAGTGAAAATATCTGGTAACTTTACCTTTAATTCTGCGTCCGATGTCAATCCTTTCACGTTCGATTTCTCCGATGACTACAAGTCTCCTCCCAAGGCTGGCCTGCATTCAAAAACATGTGTCTCATATATAAATCATGGGTTAGATGTTATAATAAAGCATAAATCAAACACAAATATTTGAGACATCATATTCCAGGACATAAAACGTATTCCTTTTATTGATATCACAATGTTTACTTACAATGAGATCAACGACTGCTCCTTGAACTTGGTCCGGGATCCTTTTTACCAAGATCCAACTATGCTTCCATGTGTCTTTGTCCTCTCACACTTCTTCTAGGGAAATGACATAAAATTACAATGGAGGAAAAAGGAATGAATGGGAAATTCTATGCAAATCTCACAAGGTGGTTGTAAATTATTGGGGCAAGGAGGGGATGTGAAACGGGAAGAGTTTCATTGTTCTTATGCTTGGCTTAGGAATGAGACCCAAAAAGATCCTTTTATATGACAAAAGGATGGATATTTGGTTGGGTTATGGGCTATAGGCGGTGGGACAGTTGGAGAACTACCCAATAGCTTGTAATCTCAACGAATTCCTCACAACTTTTATTTTTTGCAAATTTTGTGGGTATACGTGGGCTATAATCATGCAGCTAGCATATGTATGCTAGTTGTAGTGGTGTAGCAAGCGTGTGTACATGGGCAGTAGTGGTGCAGGGTGCACACATCTTCAAAAATAGTGTTTTTAAGAAGAGTTTCTCAGTGATGGCTTGGAAAAAATAGAAAGTAAGAGGGCCTAATGCCAAGTATGCATGTATGGAGAAATTTTGGGTTATAACATATGGCCCCTAATGTGTGAGGTCATAAGAGCGTCTGATGGACAAAATACATTACAAAATATTCACCAATTGCTATAGCAGGAAAACCCCTCTACGGACTACACTAGAGTTCTAAAATGCAGGTAGAGGTAACCATCTAAAGTATCCTACTTTTTATCAACTATCTCGACGTTATCCCACAATCATACATAAAAGGAAAAGTATAGGGATCCGGTAGGCATACCTTAAACTCTGCATCCAATGTTGATCCCTTTGTGCTTGGTTGTTTCTTGACTACAAGTCTCCTCCCAAGGCTGACCTGCATCCACTAAAAGACAAACAAGAAACTGCAAACATGCATTCTATATATGGATTAGTGGGTTAGACATCATAACCAAGACATGTAAAAAAATCATAAATATTTAAGACATCATTTGGCGAGACAAAAAAAGTACCTTTTTATATTAATCTCACAAAAATTCATTTGCAACATGAGACCGACACTGCTCCTTGAACTTGGTCCTGGGATCCTCTTCACCATGCACCAACTACTTCCACTTGTTCTTCTCCGCTTAAGTTATCTCTAGGGAAATGGAAAGTATTTGCAAAGGAGGAAGAAGGAATTCTGGCTCAAACTCACAATGTGGTTGCAAAATATTGGGGAAACAGGGGAATATTGAAATGGGTAGAGTTTCTATGATCCCATGCTTATTCTTGGAATGGGGCCCCAAATCCTTATTTTATAGGCCAAAAGAGATAGTAACGGTTGGGGTGACTGGATATGGGCAGTCAAACGGTTAAGTAACAGCCCGGAAACCTGTATCCATTTTCATTTTTCATTTTTCATGACTTTTTGTGAGTGTACATGGGCTGTAGTGGTGCAGCAAGCGTGTGTACGTGGGAAGTAGTGGTGTAGGGCACGTACACCTTCAAAACAATGGTTTTTAGAAGATATTTTCAGTAATGTCTTGGAAAAAATAGCAACTAATATGGCCTGATGACATGTATACATGTTTGGTGTCGTTTAGGGTTATAATAGATGCCCCCTAATGTGTGAGGTTAGAAGAGCATCTGATGGAAAAAATACATTACAAATCTTCACTAATGTATGGAGCAAGTGAGCCCAGGGACCATATTTCAGAAGGCGTCATCTCCAAAATAACAATTTGTCTCACCGAGGCGGGGATACCCATGCTTGGGATGAAATACAATCATGGTTGCCAATCAAATACACTACAAATCCATGTCATATAACTATATAAAGTGTAGCTATGAGAAGTACACAATGGATATACATCTCAAAATCAAAATATATACATGTATAGTATCCATCTTCAAGAAGCTAATGATGCCTGATGGTTGGAGATGAGGTCTTCAGAGCTCGAGAAGCAACTTCAAAATATTCAAAAATCGAGTAGGAGTGTAATGTAAGTGTATGAATTCACTACCCATAGGTCTTCGATGGCTCGTCGAGAACAGATAAGAAGATCTTGGTGATCAGGTGGAGAACTTCATTGATTTTGAGTAAGGACTTGATTGGAATTTTAGGGTGGCTGGGCATGAGGACAAGAGACAAACTTCATAAGGACCGACTCAATTTTAGTAAAACTTAGCTTGGACAAAAGCACGACAAGAGATGAGACTTAGGCAACATGGCATTGACATAAGTTCATGATGCAGGAGGCAATGAAAACTCTCCATATGTTTGGAAGGGTAACCAAATGGAGGAGGACACATCTCTATGTACTGAGAATAGCTTCCTAAGGTCATATTGAATCCTAAGACTTGATGAAAAAATGGAAGGATGTTCTTTGTCCAAGGATGACTCATTGTGCTGTCAATGAAAGGAAAATACTTTTCCCTTCCTCTTTTTGGGGTATATTTGATTTTTTTGTCTTTTTCAATAATTTTGGGAAGCTTGAAAAAGAATAAAAGAATGCTACATTACAAAGGAGGATCGACTGTCACAGGCATACTAGTTCCAAGCGCTAGGAACACACTGATGCTCAAAGAAAGGGGACATGTGTAGGAAAAGGACACTCAGGGAAATTCCTCCATGGATTAAGGTGTCAAGATGTAGAGGCAAAGTGATACAAGGCTTGCGTATAAGGCATGCTTCAGATGGTTCAATTGAGAGAAACATGGAGATGACATTAGGCTGAAGACATGGGAATGCAAATGCGATTAATAAGACACAATGATAACATCCTTCGATGTAATTTGAATGAGCCCAGAGAAGGTAAGATCGGTGGTTTTTAATTTTTAGAGAGTCTGAAAAACCAGAAAAGGAGACTCCACTGGGGTACCTTTTTCGAAGGTAGTCTAGTCGACTCAAAAAAGGGATAAACTAGCACCGAACATACATCTATTCAAAATAATTTTAACGAGTGTGACAAAGACAAGATCACTCAACAATATTTTCATATTTAAGGAGTTTGAAAAGAGATTAACTATGGACTCCGTCAGGGATGTTCTTCTTGACAAATTTAATGAGTGTGAAGAAACAAGGTCACTCGAAAATATTTTCAATTTTAGGGAGTTTGAAAAGAGCTTAACTATGGACTCCGTGGGGGTTCCTTTTTCGTAAATTTTGTCCCTTAGGCCCAAAAAAGGGTTAAATATATACCTGAGAAAAATATTCTAGAGAACTGAGTCTCCTAGAGTATACCTTCGTTTGTATAAATGACCATCCAGACTGAAAAAGGGGTAAAGTACCATCGGACAGACATGCCTTCAAATTCTAGTTTGGCGAGCATGAAGGGAAACAATATCGCTCGACAATCTTTTCATGTTTAGAGGGTATGAAAAGGGATTAAAAGAAGACATATTTTTTTGGGGAGTACTAAGGGTGAGGTCAAAAGTGGTAATGAATCATGCAAATGAGGCTCAAACTCGTAATCAAGAACAACTAAAAAGGACTCCTGAGCCTATAATCATTAACGATGGCATGGACACCAAAATGCAACTAGGATCTACCTAGGGGGTCCATGTGAATGTAGGCTTTACCACTAAATTACGACACTTCTAGAGAAAGAGTGAGGGTTCTGTGTCACAACTCGGTGGGATTGATCCTATGGAAAAGAGAAAAATACAACGAGGTGCAACAAGTGGAGGTGGAATCCTATCTTACATGCAAAAAGTTGGAAAAATGAGTTTTTACCAAAAGACCTTTAAAAATGACCCAAATCTCAAAAAAATTCCCAAATACCCAAAGTAACACTTATCATAACATCCCTTGAGAAACTCAAGAACCATAGTAAATGATTTTCAAGCTACAAGAAATGACAAAAGGGTCCAAAAAATGACAAAAAAGGGGCCAAAAAGTCTATAAATAGAATGTTGGCAACTCATTATCACAATTGTAAATTGAGAATTGACCAAAAGTCAAAAAACACCCCTTTGCCAAAAGAGTTGATTCCAGGAGCTTCAGTGGACGAAACAAACTTCTGTTTGGACCAAGTAAGTACAAACTAGCCCCTCCTGCATTTCATTCTTCCTTTTTTGCATTTATTTTTTGTTTTTTTGGGGGAAGATGACCCTTAAAGAGGTCGGCCTTGCGTGTACATAGGCATAAGATAATTTTCCCATGTACACACATGACTATCGCAAAAGAAACCCATGTACGCCCTCAAATGAGTGGAAAAAAAAAAATGAGAGTCAAATCTCCATACATTTGTCATTTTGTAGGATGTATGTTCATTGGAGAGAGAGGGAGCATGAGGACATTGATTTTTTGGTATGAGAAGACCCTGCTGATATCGTCGTTTTATCACAATGCGAGTTGTTAAAATTCTTCCAGTGTCTGTTTATGAGGGCACAACCCAGGTTGCCAAATGCTTTGATAGATTACTGGCATCCTGACGCAGAGGCATTTATGATCGAGAGGCATTCGTTGACTCAAACGACTGAAGATATTTACTTCCTGACTAGTCTCTCAAGGAGAGGGGATCTAGTCAACTTGCATACTTTTCCCTTGGGCCTCACAACATTGAGGAGTTGATTGGACTCCATTGCGAGGCTGGTACTGAGAAAGTAGTTTCTCAGGTGCCCATACACAAGATCAAAAAACTATCATTGAAATTTATAGTTCTTTTCATTGGGAGGATCATTAGATCCATGGCATTACGTCAGGATTCCCAGGTGCACATGCATTGTGCAGTACAGTGCTTAAATGCACAGATTTTTTACTGGAGCACAACCATGATAGATTGCATGAAGAGACAACTAACACAGTGTCAGATATGGGAGCACTGAAACTTTGGGTTTGAGACTGTTTTGTTTTCCTTTTTCTTCTATAGGGTGCCCAATATCATTCCTCAAGAGACGATACGAGGGCATAATGCCTCTCTCCTAGCGTTATGCAGATGGGTTATGTTGTTGCCACGACAGGGCGGAGGGAGGACCATTGAGGCCTTCGATGATAAGTTTTTTGACTAATGATCTTGGAAGATATTGGCTATAGAGGAATACCCCTATGTTGGGATCCATTTTTCTAGAGATCCTGACATGCTTGTACCTCTCATAGCAGAGCAATGAGATCTAGGTATGTTTTTTTTTCAAAGTTATTTAATTTTTGTTTCTTTTTATATATATCATTTTTATGTGTACCAAAGTATATGACAACTATGTATCTGTTATGTACATATGTGGAACCAGTGTGTCCAACAGACTTCTTGAGGACTAGGCAACATCCTCGAGCAGAGGCAAGACAAGCAACAGTCACCGGACCAACAATAGCAACAGGGGGGCCTCCAGCCGCAGAGGCTGAGAGAGTATTGAGATGGGTGGAGAGGAACCTCACCGTGCTCATTCGTAAAATCCCTATGGTAGAGATCAAGGATCTCCCACTGTCGATGCAACCTCATGTTGTTGGGGTGCCACGAACCTGGGTCTATCTCTTCCAACATCTGGAAAATGATGTTGTTCACTATAGTAGGGCCAACAGGCCCTGCCCTTAGCTAGGCTGGACTACTTACATGCCGAGAGCACTTTTTGTATATTTTTTGAGGGCATAATCTCTGTGACTCTTACTGGACATATTTTTGAGGCACTTGCACCCACCCAGGTACTATGATATTTTTGATATATATGCACATTTACATATTTTTATGTATTATGGATTACATATATTTTACAAATGTATTTACATGTGTGTGTGTGCTTTTCCTTACATGTGTGCAATATGAGAATATAATACATGATTAGCTAGAGTAAATGTGATTTGATTCAATCTCCTAGGAATATGGATATACGTAATGTAATCAAAGATTCATTCTAAGAGACATACTCTAAGGAACTGTCGATGTAGAGTAGGATCATAAATGTGTTAAAACTCATTTAACTGGCACACAACCAGTTGAGCGTCTAAGTAGACCCAGAGGTGAGAGATACCATGCGACAAAGTGTCATGAAGAAACTCTAAGACTACACTATATTCGGCAACATCCTAAATAGATACCTCTTGAAGATAGCAATTGGGCCTGAGGTGTGAAAATCACCCAAGATGCAGAAGCAAGCCTCTGAGTTTGCTGGTTAGGGCCATCCGCAAACCCAACGAACACCTCTGATTCACTTGACATCTACCACAGTGAAAAATATGACATAAAAAATGACATGTCCATAAGACCTAAAAGACAAAAACTAAAAAAGAAAAAATGTATAAGAACTATACATATGTACAAGAAGTCACCCAAGGCAACCCACCTACGAGTAATACTTATTGAGGTAGAGACCATTTCTAAGCTTCGCCAAAGAATACCCCTCAAATTCCACCAGATGATAAGCACCCTTCTTTAGAACCTCCTTCACGATGAAAGGTCTAAACCACATGGGTTTCAACTTCCCTGCACCCAGGGGATCCTTATCTTGGTCATAGACTAGCACAAGGTCACCTTCCGAGAAATTCGAGGACGAACGAACTGATCATACTGACACTTGAATTTTTTCTTGTGAGCCTCATTAGCCAAGGCTACATCACAACGCTGCTCATCGAGCTACTCGAGATATAATAAACGTGCTTCAAGTGGTGAAGTGTCTGGTAATAAATGTAGTGCCAAATTTAGAGATGGGATCTAGCACTCTATAGGAAAGACTACTTCCAACCCGTAAATGAGTTGAAAAGGTGAGAAACGAGTTGCAGTCTTAACAAATATTTGGTAGGCCCATAACATAGTGTAGAATATCAAATTCTAGTTTGACTTGGCCGAATTGATCGTTCGTTGTAAAATAGTTTTAAGGGACTTATTCAAAGATTCCACCCCATTCTCTTGTGGGTAGTAGGGTGATGAATGTTCTTGCCTCAACGCAATCTTTGAAGTTAAATTGGACATCATTTTATTATGAAAGTGACTGCCATGGTCAGTGACAATCTCTCTCGGGATGTCGAACCTTGCTATTATCTAGTTAAACAAAGAGAGAGTTGTTGTCTTGTCATCATCTTTAAACATTGGCATAGACTCGAACCACTTCGTAAAGTAGTCTACTACTACGATGATATAATGGTTCCCCCTTGATGAAGGGGGGTTACATGTAGCGTAATCAATCCCCCACTTGGTGAAGGGACCATCTATGATGACTAGAAACAAGGGAGTGGGGTGTTCCCTCATATTCTGAGAGAAGACCTAACATGGGTGGCACTTCTTGACCGATTCAACACAATATTTGATTAATGTCAGCCAAAAGTAATTGTCTCGTAGAATCTTTTGGGTTGTTTCCAACCCAGAAAAATGACCTCCACATGCTCTGGTGTGGAAATCGTTAAGCACGATTTCCACTTCTTCATGAGTGAGACATCAGTGAAGGATGTAGTCTACACCTCAACGATACAAAGTGTCCTCGAGTATGAGATAGTTCTTGTCCTGATGGCATGTATCGCGATGCTCATAATGAGAAGCAGAGGTGGGGAACTTTGAAGTCTGGATATAGACTAGTATATCTCCATACCAGGGGTCCGAACACATGATCAAAAACATGTCTCCTTTGATAGGTGACTCCTCGGGTATAACATCACCTAATTCAACCGAAAGTTCTGAAATTAGTTTTGCAAAGACCAATGACTTTTTGGATTTCACTAAGACAAAATCGAAGTCGAATTCTTGGAGGATAACTATCCATCTACTGATCTTTCCTCCAATTACACGTCGTGTCAACACGTATTGAAAAGGACTCACAACGACAATGATGGTGGCCTTGTGAAACAAGATGTAATGACGGAACCACTGGACATCATGAACTGCTGCCAAAGGAAATTTTTCAATGTGGGAATAATTGAGTTCTGGTCCAACCAGGCCACGAACTAGGTAATAAATCATGTATTCTGAGAGAAAATCATCCTCTTAAACCAAGACCATGTTGATGGTCGACTCTGTAGTGGCCAAGTACAATAAGAAATATTTATTATAATTGGGTGGCCGAAGCAGAGGGGTATACATGAGGGATCATTTAAACACTTCGAAAGAGCACTTAGAGGCTTCATCCTAATGAAAAGGAATGTCCTTCTTTAGTAAATGCATGAAACCCTTTTTTATCTCAGCATAGTTTGCGATGAAACGTCATAAGAAGTTCACTTTTCCTTGTAAACTTTGAAGATGAGGGATTTTTCATGGGGAATGCAACTGAGCTATCACCTCAACCTTTAGAGGATTGACCATGATACATGTTGTTGAAACTAAGAAACCAAGTAGAAGACCTAATGTCATGAAAAAACTTCATTTGTTTGGATTCAAGCGAATCCAGTAGTAGTGACATCGTTCAAAATTAAGTCGGAGGTGTGCCGGATGATCATCTCTCTTACAAGACGATGAAACTAAATCATCAAGATAAGCCTCGACTACATGTTTGAGGTCATGGAAAGCAAAAGACATGGCCCACTGAAAAGCAGCTCTAGTATTTTTCAAACCAAAAGGCATCTTTCGATAAGAGAATGTACCCCAAAGACAAATGAACACAGTTTTGTGTCGGTATTCATGTTTGATTTGTATTTGATTGTATCCCAAAAAACCATCCATGAAATAAAAGGCCTTGTAACCTACGCATTCATCAAATATCTGGTCAATAAATGGTGTGGGGAAATTATCCTTTTGATAGTATTTGTTCAAATCATGGAAGTCTGTACATACGCAAATCGTACCCTGCTTTTTGTTGACTGGCATGGTATTTGACACCCATTGAGTCAATTGAATGGGGTAGATGAAACCAGATTTGAGTAGTTTCGCTAGTTCAACCTTAATAGATGTTTCTTTCCTGGGATTAACTGGACAAAGCTTATGCCGGACCAGCTTGGCATTAGGATATGTCATGATTTCATGTTCAACAATTCTTAGATCTATGCCTAGAATTTCCTCGTAAGACCAGGCAAACACGTCACAAAATTCTTTAAATAAATCCCTATAAATTTGAATCTCCTCGAGCGAGAAGTCTGCTCTGATGAAGATATTCTCCATGACACTAGGGATTTTGGAGATATCAATAGGTATCATCTAAAATAGTTTTCATATTTCCTTCATCATAAATAGCATGCATAGCCAAAGGATTGATAGGACAAGCCCTATCTCCAATCATAGTCAGAGTGAATTCTCCTTCTTTAATTCTTCTTAACTCTCGCAGAAAATACGATCTGTGATGGAGATCATCCCAGGGTCTGTCTGGACTAGTCATTTCCTCAATAATTTCCTCGTCTAAGGGAAGGACCAAGTCTAAAGAATCACTATCGGCGAGGGAACCTTGAGCCTTAATAGGATCGAGAACCAGATCTAACTCTTGTGCGGGAGTTGGATCGAGGTTGGTGGAAGCTTGCTGGAATATAGAGTACACAACCTCTGCCGCAGAAAAAGGCATGACTATGCCATGATGCCCTGTTCCTTCCATCATAGCTGATGGGGAACGATGAGTCCATGGATTTTTAAAGTAAGTCATGTGACAAACGATATGTAATGGACATTGTCGGTCAAAGGTGGGTAATCAAAAGTACCCATTAAAGGTGGGCACAAACCAACCCATATGTTGATGATGTCAGGTTGATTGTTATCAATCATCAGGACCATGGATACCATCGATCAAGGGTCATGACAAGAGAAGGATAATTGATCAATGGACATGATCTGACCCTCATGTGGAAACAAAAATACCCAGAAAACTGTTGCAACCACTGCTTTCATAGCATAGGTCCAACTACTTCCTAACAAGAGATTGTAGTTGAGAGACACATCGACCACTTCAACATCGACACACACGGTCTTCCCCCATAACTACACACCAAAAGAGGGGATGATTCCATGTGGTCGGAATGAAAAATCGTTGAGAGTAGTAAGAAGAGTAGGTGACAGATACAAAATGGGTTGGCCAATGGTCTTCCAACATGCTAAAGACATCATGCATGTCGAGGCACCCTCATCAACCACCGTGCGAAAAATGTTCCAAGTAAAAGGTTTTTTGGTGTAAGCCACTACTATTTGAAATTACATGTGGTAAGGGAGATGAGGTTTTATGTCGGTCTTATCAAGCATGATCATTCCAAGATCACAATTCTTAGCAGATCCTATGGCAGCTAACAAAGCCTTTCTCTAGGAAGGGTAGCTCTAGAGGACTTCCAAAGAAGACATTGCACAAGGTATTTGAGACAAATCCTCCACCACAGAGTAGCTCTGGGTGCCCCTTGCATTTGGGTTATGGGAATCTTTCTTGAATGCACCTTTGGGGATGCATGTCATTGTTTCTCCCAACATATTCTTAATCTTGAGAGGAAGAGATGGGCTTTTGGTTTCTTTACCCTTCTCAGAGGTGTTTGGCATTCCATAGTCATATGTTCTAGTTGTTATGTCAATTCTACCTTTCATCATGTACACATTCACAGACGAAGGATTAATTGAAGACGGAGGGGTTCCTTGACTGCCCCCTTCCACACTCGAATAATATTGAGTTAAGTTTTTCCCATGTGGAAATGGGTTCATTAAAACACAAGTTTTTTTTTGTACCAGTTAATGTTGTGCCTCTGTAATTCAAGGGAACTTCTAAGTTAGGTGGTCTTCCACGCAAAGATAACATGGATACTTCGACTTATTCTTTTCTATGTTTCTCCCTCTAGCATTATTGGTAGGTTTCGTATCCCCCTTACCCTTTTTTCATTGTTTCTTCTTTCTGTTAAGATGTTGGGTGGCCTTTGGGTTTGCCGATTTCACACAGTGTGCATATGAAGTTTGAGTAGGCAGAGCAGCTGAACCAGTGGTCTGGCTAGCCGCCATCTGTTGTATTGACAATTGCTGCAATCGATTAGATAGCTGGTCAACAG
>JASDQU010216243.1:1452-18339 GCA_032191745.1 Picea mariana
GTGAGGTGTGTCAACGCAACAAGGGAGAAACAGTCAAATCTCCAGGCACCCTCCAACCGCTTCTGATTCCCCCTGCTATTTGGAAGGATATCTCTATAGACTTTATCACAGGGTTACCCAAATCAGGGAATAAATCAGTCATAATGGTGGTGGTGGATCGCCTTTCCAAGTATGCTCATTTTTGCACTCTTCCCCACCCATTTACTACATCCATGGTGGCTCAAATTTTCATGGACCAGGTCTTCAAGCTGCATGGCATGCTGCACTCTATTGTTTCCGATCGAGACTCGACTTTCACAAGCAATTTTTGGCAAGAATTGTTTAAGCAACAAGACACACAATTGCATCTCAGCTCAGCTTATCATCCCCAAACGGATGGTCAAACGGAAGTTGTCAACAAGTGTTTGGAAACATATCTGAGGTGCTTTGCCTCTGAAAAACAACACCAATGGGCTCAATGGTTACCCCTTGCCGAATGGTGGTACAACACTACATACCATACCGCCACTCGCATGACTCCTTTTGAAGTAGTATATGGATAGAAGCCATCTTCAGTTCTCTCATACTTACTGGGTACATCGAAGGTCCAGGCAGTTGACCAAACACTTACAGTCCGAGAGGATATCCTTCGTACCCTTAAAGAGAACTTGGTCATGGCATAGAATAGAATGAAGCAGCAAGCAGATCAAGGTCGCTCTGAACATCAATTTGCAGAAGGGGATCAGGTGTTTCTGAGACTGCAACCATATAAGCAAACTTCCCTCAACGCTGAGCAGTGTCAGAAGCTAGCACCCAAATTCTATGGCCCTTACACAATTCTCAAGCGTGTGGGCCAAGTCACATATCAGTTAGCTCTGCCCAGTTAGTCGAAGCTACATCCTATTTTTCATGTTTCATGCTTAAAGAAGGTGATTGGAACCAGGTGCCAAATTCAAACCAACCTTCCAGAATTAGCTGAAGAAGGATCCATTTGGCTACAGCCAGAAGCAGTTTTGGACCAGCGTGAGCGTCGCCTGTGTCAGAGAACCATCCAGGAAGTGCTAGTACAGTGGAAAGATATGATTCCAGCAGATGCCACTTGGGAACCAGCTACCATTCTGCAGCAGTTTCCACATCTCAAGCCTTGAGGACAAGGCTGTTTTTAAGGGGGCGGACATGTTAAGGTTTACAACTACAACGACGAACTAGGGTTTACAGCTCCAACGCTCTTTAAAACAAACTCTCTACAACCTTGGATTCAGGTGTATTAGCCAATGTCCCCAAATGGATCCATTGTTATCACTAGATTAAAATAAGAATTTCCAAGGAGATTTTTCAGTGTGGTTTTGGATCCAATCTTGGAGGAGAAAGGGCCATGCATAAGGGAGATGATTGTTCACATGACTTCAACTGTGACTAAGGGTTAAGATTCATCCTTTCTTAGTGGTGATGCCCTGGGGGTTTGAGAGAAGATGGTGGATTAATGAATCAACATGTACACACACGATTAACCAATGCTTGGATGCATTCTTACCAGCATATTTTGATCCTTGTTTTCATATTACACCAACAATTAGCACTCATCAAATTCGATAAGATCACTCTTGCTTTAGTGAAGTGCTTTGTCTTGGAGAATTTAACCCTATATAAGGTGCTTTATTGGAGAGGATTCTCTTGCATATTTAGGAGGACAGACCTAAGTCCTAAAGAGGGTTGTTTTCTTATGAATAGGTGGCCAACTTGTGCCTAATTGTCTTTTAGACAAGGGTCAACCTGTGCCTAATGGCCTTTTAGCCTTTTCTTAGAGATATTTCTTGCTAATTATCAATTCTATGTTTAGTCCCAGGAAGTGCACCATGTTTGGAACATAATGACAACTCATGTAATGCACTTTTATTACACTGTCACTGAGATTTTCCTTGGGATGATTACATGTTTTTGAGTTATCACAACTAGGATAAGAACTACCTTTGGAACAATCATTAGTCCTTTCCACAACAAGGATTATAGCGATCAATTCGTGGTCAAACAAAGTTGACTTGATTGTGTTAAAAAAATTCCCAAAATTTCATATATATATATATATATATATATATAATTAAAATAAATTAAAAAAAAAAATTACATTTTTTAAAATTTTCAAATTCTATTTTGTGATTGGTCACAAAAGATGATGTGACTAAATACCCCTATGTGAACGTGACATTTCTTTAAAAAAAAAACAAAAAAAAACCACTTATATCGCCACGTATCAGATCGTAGGTTGTTGTGATAGTTGTGCAGGTAGATGACGTTACCCTAAACACTACACTGGTGGTTTTTGCGACGAGCAATGGCTAGCATAGAATGAAGGTCTTAAATGAGAATGCAGGTCTTACTTATACTATCCATATTACATACATGTAACTTTTCTCTTTCTCTAATCCAATAGTTCGGTCTCAATAAATGGGTGTTTTTCCAGGGTTTTTAAGGGGCATTTGTTTTCTCCTAGATCTAGAATTCACAAAATTAATTTTTACGGGTCAAACACCTCCTTAGAAGTAAAGGAAAAATTCAAAATTCAAAATTAAAAATATTTCCAACTCCAACAAAATGAAAAAACTACCTAATAATATTAACAACTTTTACAATGGAACAAAAGGAAGTACATTAATGTCATTTTAATAATAATTAATTTTTAAATTGATAAAACTAGTTTTTAATAATATCTCCTTTTAAAATTAAAAGGAACAAATTTGACACGTAGTTTTAGCTAAGAGATTTGCATTGAAACATGTTGTACTCTTTCGACCAACTGCTCGTTTGATGTAGCATTTATGTAAACCAATGTACTCTTTTATGAAACCTGATGCGAGCTTGATGTAGCGTTTATGTAAAACAATGCGGGTGTGATGTAGCATTTATGTAGTGTTTTATGAAACCTGCACTGTCAAGTGTTTTGAAGAGTGAGCCATAAATCGTTTAGGAATTTCATCTGTCCAGTGTTTTTTTACATTGCAGGGTTCGATTCAAAAATTTCATTTCTCGAGTATTTTTTTAATTGCAGGCCTCCATAATTAGTGTATAGGGGAAGACATAAATTCAAAGCGTAATGCATTCGAAAACTGAGCATTAGCCAAAACTTCATGCACATGAATGCTTAGGCTCACCCCTCTAGCTCAAGGTTCCTATAATTAATGCTTCTTCTATTTCTATGTCAGTCCCTACTACATTCATAACACAAATTCCCATTTCATCATTCATTATGTTTGCATCTTCTCCTAACACTTCTTTCACTTGTTGGCACACTTACTTATACTTATACTAAGGGGGTGAATCAATATAGGATTCTTTTTCTTTTCTTACAGTGTTTATCAATTTATTACTTTACCATCGTAAGCACTTAATGATGAATATGTATACAATCATACAAACCATAGTACATATAGATTTAACGTGAAAACCCAAAAGGGAGAAAACCACAGAACTTATCTTTATAATATCATGTAGGCACCAACCTATTGTTACAATGTTTGCAGGCACCAACCTGCAGGAGACACTGATCTCCTCAAGTAAGCACCAACTCAGCATTGACTGTAGGCACCAACTTATTGTTACAATGTTTGCAGGCACCAACCTGTAGGAGACACTGATCTCCTCAATTGAGCACCAACTCAGCATTGACTGTAGGCACCAACCTACAACTTCAATATTTGCAGGCATCAACCTGCATGAGATACCAATCCCCTTAGTTGAGCATCAACTCAACAAGATGTAAGCACCAACCTACCAGAGACACCAATCTCCTCAAAATGTCAAAAATACCATCAAATATTTACTTCAATCCTTCACCTGCAAAAATTTGTTGCTTTGTCTCTGTTGTCACAACACTTTCCTTGGGTTCACAATCTGTTTGATTTCAAAAATTCCCTAGACCTTGCACCTCCCAGCCTCCCTTAGAAAATTATAGTTCTTTCTCTTTCATTATTTTGTATCCTCGGATCTCAAAGCCTTAGAGATTCATCTCTCTTAGCCTTACATGCAACTCCTTTTTACTCCTCACATCTCCCACTCGAAATGATTCATACATCTTTATTTATAGACTTCGTGCTTTCATGGATTTGTCCGCATACCAAAAACATATGTCCATGGGGTCAGCTCCGGATCTCTTTGAATATTCCTCAAAACCAAGCTGCAACACTCCTTCGAAACCAGTCTCAAACACCTTCCATCTCACACGATATATTCGTTAGTCTCACTACACAAATGTTAACACACAACTACCATTGGATGAATCTGGGAAGAAATCGCAGTCGTCGATATGTTCACTTGCCACCAAGACCCACAACATAACCTTGATTCTCAACAGTCGTCTGATCGGATCTTGATTAAACCTCGGTCGTCGATATGTTCTCTTTCCCCAGATATTGAGACCACGAGGATATTGAATCACCGGGCCACCATGACTACAACCATGCACCTTTAACTTCTAACGTGGTCTGGTACCCAACATGGAACCTTACTTGTGGAACCTTGTGCCACATGTATCGTCTCATCACTTTGACCATCGAGCTCACTAGGCTCTCGCGCACACATCACAGGCCTCAAAACTTAGCAGTTGTCCGATCAGGTCCTTGATTTAATCTCTTCCTTTGATTGTTCATCGGTCATCACAACCTCATCACCAGAACCACTAGGCTACTGGGTTACTGGCCTATTGAGCCCCTAGTCCTTTAACTTTGCACCCACAAATCATTTTCCCCAATCCGGTATGCCACCGAGTGATCGTCCCACCGAGCTCACCAACCTATCGAACCACCAGGCCCCTGGAAGCTTCAAACACCCGCAATGCTCCTTTGATCTTCCAACATGCCTATGTGGAAGATAATCATGGTCTCCACATGGACCACTTACATGTGTATTGGATGATGTGGCACTAGTACGCGACCACTGACATCATCACGTCCTCTAGCATTTTTTAGACACCATGTTGACTTGACACTAGCACATAGCCTGACACATTGTATTGGCGTGGATTCTTTTGTGGCTTTGTCATAGCTTCTACGTGGCTATTTCCATGACACTGTTGTGGCATCTCCACCGACCCAAAGGGCATCGGCCTAATAGCCCCTCGATACTTTAACACTGCACTTTAACCCAATTCAGTATGGAACCTTATCGTTCTGTGTTCCATCCACCAAGTCATCGAGACTTCAACACTGCGCTTTTACTCATCTGCCCCAATCCGGTTATGGAACCTTTTCATGTCGTGTTCTTTCCACCGGGTGATCGGTCCACTAGCCTACCGGGCCACCGGCCTACCGGGCCATTGAGCCCTTGGAACTTTAACATTTCAAGCTTTTTCTACGGTCATTCGATACACAATATATTACCCATGCCATTGTGTTGACATGGCTCTTACATGGAATCTATCTGGATTTATGTATTGTCTTGGTTACTTATGTGGCCGATGACATGGCCTCTCTATGGATTTGACATGGTTGTCGATGTGACATCTGATTTGGCATACCAGGTATTGGGGTCCTGCAACTTTGGCACTGTTCACACTCTTTGTTATTCCGGTATCCAATACTCTGATATTGGATCATTGAGGCACTGGGCCACTTGGGTATCGGCCCATTGGGCCATTGGGACATTACCACTGCGCTTTCACTCTTTTTTCCCAATCTCTTGATCTCAGATATGTTGGGCCCCATGACCAAAAGGTAACTCTTCGTGTAGGGTTCCATAACTTACCCATTCTTTGTTGAAACCATGTAGTCATGCCTTTGCAATATAAACCTTTTGAAATCGTTTCTCCTTATGCCTGTGGGATATATCATGGCACTCCCAATCCAATTAATCACTTCCAGTCTAAGTCACATGGTTTGGGATCGACAACGATTAGGCTCGATTCAAGTTTGAATTTTCCAATGAGGTTCAACTTTAGGTTCGAGAATATATATATATATATATATATATAATAAATTAACATCAATAAACATGTTATTCACAATTAAACTATAGTCTACCATCATCAAATTGGAAAAAGAAGTAGAACATATTCTTCAACTTCAAAATTTAAAAGGATCTAGATATCCATAAATTATAATGTCAAATACTTATAATCTCTAAAATAAATTCACAAAATCTAAAACATGATCAAAATTTGAACATATGGTACAAGTGCAAGTTACCACTACAAGTCTACAAATTACAAAACAAAGTAGAACATATTCTTTAGATTTCAAAATTTAAAAGAAAGTCCATAATGTCCAATAGTTATAATCACTCAAATTGTTTCACAAAATTTAAAACAGGTTCAGAATTTATATTCTTATGGCCTACTTGTAACATCATAAAGCTCTAAATCATCAAGAGAACATGGGCCAGTAAAGCCTCTAGAACTAGAAGTGTTATCATCAAAATCATCACCAAGATCATCTAGTGAGTCATCATCAATTACAAGGTTGTCTTCTTTTATACTCAAAGTAGGCCCAAACCATGGTTGAGAGGAACTAGATGCATCTTTGGCCACACTGCTCAAGGACAATTTCAATTTGTTGCGAACATAAACAAGGTCTTCCAACCTTGTAGATAGTAATTTGTTTATTTTCTTTGACTGAATATGGTTGAAGCTACTCCAGTTCCTTTCACAAGCAGAGGAACTGGATGTCTGGCTCAAAACACGAACTGCAAAATGTTTCAATTCAAGTACCTCTAGTCCATAAAATTTCCCCCATGTCCCCAGAGGAATTTTGGGCCTATCTTGTGTGGCAGAAGTGCAGCCAAATATCCCCTCTTCTAATATGTCACAATACATTGAATGTGTCGCTATTTTGGTAATATGTCACGATACATTGAATGTGTCGTTATTTTGGTAATATGTCATGATACATTGAATGTGTCGCGACACATTCAATGTCTTGAATATATCACGATATATTCCATAGAATATATTGCCTTCCCTTTATCTCAGCGATAAATATGATATACACGATATATTTGAGATATATACAACATCGCTTCTAACTAACCTAACCTAGCCTTGTACAGGTAATTCATTGCCATGATGTTCCCTTTTGTAAAGTTGGCTAATTTTTTTTTACTAATATAATTAGTAAAAAATTGAGGATTAATAATTAAAGTTATATAAATTTGTTATAATTGAGGACGCGTAGTCTAAATATTTTACATTTTGGCTCTTTCCCGGGCATATTCTTTCGTCGATTTTGTTCGAAATCTGGCCATAAATTCTTTAAAATGTAGATTTAAGTGGTTGAATCTGTATAATCCCAGCACCTCAGGGTTTTTTCAAGACATTGGATTTATTGATAGGTTAAAAATGCAATTTAGTTGTCGAATGGTGAAAAATGTCAAAACATAAAACGTATAGACAACACCTAATTGAGGATGAGTATAAACTTGTGATTTTTTAAAAGATTTTTCTAAAACAATAGTGTTTGGGTAAATTGTATTAACATATAGCAAATGTTAAAGTAGAGTTTTTTATTTAATTTTTAACAAGAACGACTATTTTTTTTCAAAAAGAGTGAGAGGATGAATCAACATAGAGTTCAAAAAAGAGAGCATAGTTGTCTAACAATAGCAATAGAGAAGTCTTTATCTGGCCATGCAAAATCTGCTACATAAGCATATGACACAATATCTCTTTGTCAGGTATAGATACTTACATATGAGTGTAACAAAAAGATGACTTTACATAGCATAAAAACCTAATTATTGTAATACATATGAGTGTAACAAAAAATGACTTTACATAGCATAAAAACTTAATTATTATAATTTGAGGGTGGTGTTTACTATTCAAGCATGTTCAGTCCCCATTGGCTAATTAGTGTCGTCTTGAATATGTTGGTCCACTTCCTATGCCCTGGAACCTTGAGAAGAAGCAGGGGACTACATATTTGCTTGGTTTTGCATCCAATTTTGGTGAATTTATTGGTTTTCTTGGCGGAGGGACTGAATTTCCTTGGTCTACTTGTTCATGGTCCCGAGAATAATGCAAGTCTCCCTGTCATGTTTATGAGTTTGCTCCTCCAACTTGGTCTCAAGTTGGGAAATCTTAGTTTTTTGAATCTCCATCTCACATTTCTAAGCTCCCATACTTTCCTTTAATTCCCTAACTACAGAGGTTGAGCAATGACATTGTTCAAAGCCACAACACCACGTTGTACTCCCATACATGTTGGTGACAATGGAGGCTTTAATATCTTCAACCCGACAAGAGAGAGGCAAGGCACAAACACACAGAAAATTTGCAATTCTCATTATCCGAACAAGAGCTAAAATCCATGATGAGGTGAAATGGCTCGTGAATCCCCCTGGGTGTTTGCATAGTGGCACTACATAGGCGCTAAGGTGGGAAGGGTTGGCCATAAATCCCACATTGAATAACCATTATCACCCAAGAAGGGATATCAATGCACACGGGTGGGTAAATCTGCATGTACTAGGTAGTACATGTTGATGATATGGGACGATGGTGTTGTGTCATGAGGGTGATTGGTGACGTTTTCTTCGAAATCATTGGGTGGGCCCCTCAAAAACCATCTTTGTTGCTAATCCTTGAGTTCAATTTTTTTTTTATAATAAATAAGCATTGCATTTTATGGAAGAAGATGCATGGAAAGAACATTATTTTCTTTGATTTTCCCTTGCTCGAAGGATCGGGCTGTTTGTGCCAGCGTGTCTACCTTGGTGTTTAGATGTCCGGGGATATGATAGAATTGAATTGATTGGAATTTCGCCACCTCTTGGATGATTCTTTGATAATTCTTTTGAAAACTCAATTGTTGGCATTTTTTGCGGACTTTGAAGCCCATTAATGACCAGTTATGAGTCCCCTGTTACAATGAGATTCTTGCAATGCTCATATTTTATAAGCTTACGTCTCATAGACATTGCCAAGGCCTTTGCTTGGTTATTGAAAGAATGTCCCAATCCCTATGCAAATGAAAAAACCTCCCTATGCAAATGAAAAAACCTTTGATCTGTCGGAGTTGTAAAGCACTCCTTCCCGCACATGTTGCCCCCTAAATTAGAGATTATAAAACTATTTTTAAAAAAGTTAAATAAACTTTTTACTTTAGTTTAAAAAAAATTGAATATATAAAATGAAATTGATAAAAAAAAAATTTTAATTAAATTAATTAAACGAAATAATATATAAATTTTATAATAAATTATTAAATAATTAAATAATAAAAAAATTAAATAAAACTAATTACAAATCCCAATGTAACTACTAAACTAAAAATTAAAATTCATTACATAATATGTAAATATTCAATTTCAGATAATAAAATAGTTGGTCAATGTCATATATAGTTTCAATTTGTTAAAAAAAATACAAAAGATTTATATTATTACTTGTGGGAATTGAATTTGGGTGGGGAAACACCCGTTAACATAAAGATTCGAGCTAAACCCAATGGAAACAAATTATATATATATATATATATATATAAATATAATCAAAATTAAAATAAAAATAAATTCAAGTTATAAATAAAATTAAAATATGTATAAATTTGAATTCAAATTTCAATGAAAACAAATGCTAAATATACTTTAATATTAAATAGTTATTTATAATTTAATTTGAAATAAAATATATATTGAAAAGGAAATAAATTCTATAAGTGGAGAGTAATGATAAGAGAATAACTTCTATAAGAGGAGAGTAATTAATATTGAAAAGGGAATAAACTCTATAGGTAGAGAGTAACTAATAAGTGGTATCTTTTTTCATCATGGTTTTATGAACATATTTGCTTATGTTATTTTGGATAAATATAATAAACTCTATAAGTGGAGAGTAAATAATATTGAAAAGGAAATAAACTTTATAAGTGGAGAGTAACTAATATTGAAAATGGAATCAATTCTATAAGAATAAGGGTTATATGGCAGTTTAGTCCCTGCCAAGTAAATTTGGAAATGGAGTGTATCTAGATGAGATCATTGAACTAGCTAGAATGTCCCAACAATTGTCAATTTACTATAAAACCACTGTCAATTTGCTATAATTATTATTTTTCTTTATTAAAGAAAAATAATAAATAATTATTAAAAGGGAAAGATATATATGTACGTTGTCTATATCATTTTGTCTTTCATCTTTAACTATATTTTTACTAATTTATTTTCATTTAAAAAAAAATTCAAAATTACTATTAAAAATAAATTACACATATGTCATCATACCTAATTATATGCATATCATTTTGTATTAATCTAGTAGGAATACACTTGTATTTTGTATTAATCTAGTAGGAATACACTTGTATTAATGATAAGAGAAATCTTTAAAATCTGGAAAAACATAAATGCAATAATAATGAATCTAGTAGATCTTCCAATAGGTAAAGCAATTTAAGATGTAAAAGTAGCTAGAAAAGCAGGAGGAGATATACCAGTAGTGAATCTCATTAGTTGTAATTCTTGTTAACTTCTGAGGCAGTATATGCAGCTCGTTGCACTTGTATTGCAAGCATTTGTTCATCCTTTGAAATTTAGTGGAAAACCTATCTGCATACTTTGAAAGTCGGTTTAAAACCTGTCCAAGAAACCAAAATGATGCCCAATTTAAAATCTCATGCATGCAAATTCAAGTTTAGTGCACACCACAATTGTCTTCAAACATAAAGTAAACAAACTAGTTGTCTCACCATCCTGAAGCCAGAGAGTAATATACATCGTTGGCCTTGATTGGTTGTAATGTTGCATGCGAAAAATATAACCCAAGCTCTGTTATAACCCAACTTAACCACAATTGCAACAAGAGAAGCGTCATTCAAGCTCTGTTATAACCCAACTTAACCACAATTGCAACAAGATCTGAACCCATGTTCTTTGTATGGGGTCATTTGGAAAACTAAATATTTAAATCCACCAGAAGATCTAACTCCACGATCTTTATAGTATTAAAGTAACAAAGACCATTTGGAAAACTATTTACATCAATTTTAACACTTACCCTTGACAATGATTTAACATGAAAATAAGTTATTTACAGTAAGGAAATGTCGAGGACCATTTGAACAGATAAATAAAGATTTCACATCCCCACGTTAAAAAAAACTTATTCTGAATATATTGATCTAATAGATAGCGTAATGTATTAAAAAATACATTTTTAAAGATGAATAGATTTTACAAGAGACCTCGTTTAACATGGACCTCGTTTAACATGAAAAGAAGCTATTTACAGTGGACCATTTGAATAGATAAATAAATCTTTCGCATCCTAGATGTTATTTCCACATTAAAAAAACTTATTCGGACTATATTGATCTAAGAAATGGAGTAATGTATTAAAAACTTGGCTGAATATATGAGGGTGGTAGTGCACATAACAGTTGGCTAAGTGAATAGAAGGTACTCTGCATTGAGAGTAGACCAAGAAGCAAACAAAGCCAACCAAGAGAAAGTAGCAGCCAACACCCCCACCAATTAGGAGATGCCCTAAAATGATTAGAATTCTTACTTTCTTAGTCAAATCCTGCTTTCTGCTTCTTGGATTTCTATTGAGGCAGGACAGAAAGAGAGAATTCCTTCTTATATTGATCTAAGAAATTGAGTAATGTATTAAAAAATACATTTTTAAAGATAAATAGATCTTACAGTGAATAGGAAAGAGACCTCTTTGTATATAAGTGAATATATATATATAACGTCTCAAAAGATTGAGTGAAAAAATATTTTTTTTCTCTTTAAATATGTTGAAAATGTCTAAAAAGATGAAGTAAAAATAAATATACCACTAATAAATACTACAATTTTAGATTTTAGATGAAATTCTTGAATACAAAAATTTTGGAGGGAGAGACAAAGACTAACAATATATGAAAGATAGGAGACCCAATATGTGGTGCCTATATTATCACTTTCATTATCACAATATTCAAACATTGACATATTTAGATGGCTTACTCATCATTATCTAAAGGTTCCGCTTTGAATGTTTGTAAGGAAATTTTTTGGTCATTCATAGTATGTTCATTCACCATAGCACTTGGCGTAGAGGTTCATGGTAGCTGAGCTTCAGGAAAAACAACAATGGTTTACCATATGGATGCAACTAAGGAAACTTTGCCACAATCCTGTTGTCATGATTGGTATCTGGTGAAAAATGTAAGGAGCTAATTTAATCCATTAAACCATGCTCCAAAACATGTTATTTACAAAAAACCATAAATATAGCATTCAAATCCTAAAAGAAAAATAAGCTACTTTAGCTCTACAAGCTTCACAAAACCTTAAGCATCCCAAAGGCTGAAAATCCTTTCTCACGCCATGGAAAGAAGCCATAGGCACAAGATTAAACTGCTTCTCTATCCTTCAAAGACCTTTTTGCATCCCAAAGGCTAAAAATCCTTTCTCATGCCATGGAAAGAAGCCATAGGCACAAGATTGAACTCCTTCTCTATCCTTCAAAGACCTTTTTGTTGACCACCACAACAGGGCATGTAGCGTTCCCATCACAACAATCGCTCACAATTCTTTGCAAATTGGCAATCATGCCACCATAGTTAATTAAGTACGTAATTCATCAATGAAATAGGCTGAAGAACACATATGGTAAAGACAAGTACAATTACATACTTCATGAAAGTTCCATGTCCATGGCTACCTACAACTAGAAAATGTGCTCCTAACTTGGTTGCGACTGTCCTTTCCTAGGCCTGGCCAATCATAACATGGGTCTCTGTCTTCATACCATATCGCTCCCAGATATTGGGAGCTAGCTTCAGTATGCTCTTATGGTCTTCTTCGTTTCTAAATCAAGAAGCTCGAACACTTGATCGTTAAGGATATAAGCTACACAATTAATTCACATTCTTAGGATAATAGATGCAAAGTAGATGCCCCATCCATTCCATAAAAAGCGGAAGCACATGCAGAAGCAGACACACCCCACTTATTCCAAGAACACATGTAGGCACCTAAACAAAGTAAAAATCCTAAAAAAACATTGTTTATGCTGTGGAACCCTCATTCCCCGCCGAGCATACCGCTAGTATTCCTTTCTGGGTCGCGCGAAATGATCCTATCGATATTGGGTCGTTGAGGAAATCTAACTGGAAATCGCCACTGCCAATTGAGATGGATATCACATCCACTCCATCCTTCATAGCATCATCCAATCCAGCTAGAATGTCGGATCCCAGACAAGTATCCTGAGAACAGACTTTATAGACTATGATTCTGGAGGTGGGAGATCCTCCTCTTGCAGACCCTTTGGCAAGCTAGTAGTAGTCGGATTCTGCCACAACACTACCCATTGCAGTTGAGGTTGTATGTGTTCCATGCCCCAGGCCATCTCTCATTGACAATGGTTGTTCCCTCCGTGTCGCATGCTTCCTTGATCCTGAAACGTAATAGTGTGTGCCGATGATTTTTCTGTTTGTACATGACCAGATAAGAAGAAAGATTTTAATGCAAAAATTGTAGTCTTAGGGAAGGAAAAGATTTTATGACTACCCGTAAGATTTAGGGTGGACATGAAAGGCATGAATTGTCGATCTCTAAAAGGATTTAGATGAGCTTTACTATCGGTAGGAATTGAGGTGAAGGAAAAATCTGAAGTATTAATCTTTCATATGATATTTACATAATTAAAACTCTTGATCACTACCCGCAGAAATTGAAGGGAGGAAAAACTTGAATCATTGATCTTCCTAGTGAGATATAATACTTTGATTAAAACTTTTAAAGACTACCGTTAAAACTAAAACTTGGAGTTGAGAGGAAACCTTTGAACTGTTGAGCTCTAGGTTAAAACTTTTAATGAGTGTCTATGATGGTCATTACATCATTAGAACTTTTAATGACTACCATTCAGGGTGGTGAGGAAGAACTTGAACTATTGATCTTCGAAATGAAATTTACATGATTAAAGTTATTAATGACAAACTTGTGATATAGTGTGGAGAAGGAAAAAATATTAATTGCTTCCACGGTGGAGAGAAAATAGAAAACTAGAAGTCCCACCCTTGGATTGACCTTCAAATCGAGGTGGACGAAGAACATTGAAAAAAAAAAGACAATTTATCAGGTTAAGAACTCCATTAATTAGACAATTTATCAGGTTAAGAACTCCATTAATTTACAAAGGGTGGAGAGTAAATTACGCCTTTGATTGTCCAATAAAATGAAGTTTTTCTTATCCCTTAAGGTCTGGATAAAGATAAAGATGAAGAACTACATACCTATTGCACTTGAAATCATGTCCTCCAACACATACTCCTTTCCACTGAGAAGTAACTAGACCAATCTCGCTATCGTTGAAGCTTGGTGACTCGGGCCAAACGCATGTGTTAGCTTTTTTCAACGAAGCAAAATACATTCTCCTCTTCCAAGCAAACACATTAATTACGGGAAAAAGAGAACCATGAAAACAGTTCGTCCTGAACAAACTGTATGCCCATGAACTCGGATCTAAATCTGATCATTTGATCGACCACAGTATATGGTAGGCCCGCTAATATATCAGACCATGAACAAAGCCTATTGATTTCACCAAAAATGAATTCAAAATTCGGACTGAACTAAAGAATATACACAATATGTATACAACCTGAATCAATCATGCCAATTATGGATCCCCCAGTGGTATTATAAGAAGGTGCCACCAAGCCGAATTCAGATTGTAGGAAGTCTCAGGAACGTGTCATGTGCAGTTGGAGCACTGGCTCAGGGAAAACTGATATGACCCCAGCTTTTTATGATCGAAACAATCAGAACCATCCAATACATTATCACATTTAAATCCATTCTATGTCATGTATCCAATCTATTAAAAGTACAAAACCAGGCTCGAATTTAATCATATACCATAAATAGTAGTCGTTTGCTCTTTGGACATAACTATAGAGAAGCCCGTGAATGCATGGCTATAGCTATAAACGAGAAATAACAGTGGATCCTCATGACTACACGCCATCAGATGATAAAGTTATCACTGAAATATAACAAAATGCAGTACTATTTTAATCACACAGGTGCCACGATTAAAACCACGCCATACCTTCCTAGAATAGAGGAAAGCAGCTCCACATGGCTACTGACAATGAAATCCCTTCCATCGTCAGGGGCGCTGGCCATGTAAACAATGTAGACCTACACAATGACACACAATATAAACATGATATAGAAATCTTGGATACTGCAAATTCAAGTTTGTCCAAAAAGCCCAAATATTATACGAGAAATTGTGAAATTACTACCTGTTTATCATCACCATTGATCCTGCAAACCAAAAGTTTTACAAGTAACATGATAAACAATAAGAAATTGTTGGTAGTCATCATTCAGAGTGTTAAGCTACCATTGATTTTCCAGAAATCAGGTTAAATTCTAATCGAAAAACATATAGACACATGTCGTTCTCTCTCACCGGGACTACCTGCATGAAGAACCCAAAGCATGCAACCGAACTACCTGCATGAAGAACCCAACGCACCCAACGCATAAGAGCAGAGGTGATGAAACGTCAAACTGAAAGGCTGTCAAATTGTCAGATTATCAGTTAGGCTCTGCAGAGGATGGCGAAGGAATTAAATGACCCTGATAATAATCAGGGCTTCAAATACACCATTGAATAGACAACAAAGGCAGCAAGGGTGGTGAACCTCTGACATCGATGGGAAAACACGTTTAATAAAAATGTGAACACTTGAAAACTGTAGTGCATCACCTTCAATGACAATTAATGCACGCTGACATCCCTGCAATAAGGGATTGAAGTTGAAATCCAATAGAAACTTAGAAAAATAAAAATTTTAAATTCATTTTAATATCAATAAAATTATTATTAAGATCTCTATATGTTCAACTTTGGAAATGCAAGAAAATTAAAGTCAAAGGGAAAATTAATACAAAGTCAATGCCCGCCTCATTGCTATAGTCCCTATGCCTTTGGCAGGGACTAATAAACTCTATAAGTGGAGAGTAAGAGTAACTAATAAGTGGTCTCTTTTTTCATCATGGTTTTATGAATACATTTGCTTATGTTATTTTGGATAAATATGAATCGTTATTTTATATGAACAAGTGTTGCATGGAAGCATTGTCCCTGCTAGGTTGGAATGGGAATAAATGCAACCGAGTACAGACACATGGGTAGGAAGTTGAAGTACATGTGGTTTCCATGCAAAATATAGTATTCTCGAAATTTATCAAAAATTATGAACATTTAAAAGGTTCTTGGACACAAAAAATTTAGCATTCCCGAAATAGTTTTCTTTACATATGTTTTACATACGTTCGTGGACAAAAACAAAAAAAAATAGTAGTAACATCTGTTACATAGATTTGTGGACAAAAACACAAAAAAATAGCATTCTCGAATTAGTTTTCTTTAAAACAAGGGCTCCTGGACACAATAGAAATTGAAATTTATCAAATTATAAGTTCCTAGATAGCATAAATTATACATACCAAATATGTAATTTTATAAAGTAGATATTTACTTTTATACATACGAAATATGTACTTTTATAAAGTATGGGGATGATATTTTATAGAGCATGCACGGAGCCCTCATTCCATACTAAGCCAGTTTTTGGATCGCGGGTTCTCGGGCTGAAAATTGGGCTCCTATTGTTCTATTCCCTACAAATAGCACCCAGAGTTCCACGATATACAAATTGACAATCGGACTTGCAGACTATTTGAATTTTAAGGGCCTCGTGTCCAAAAAATTTAGCATTCCCAAATTAGTTTTCTTTACATACGTTTTACATACGCTCGTGGACAAAAACACAAAAAAATAGTAGTAATGTCTGTTACATAAGTTCGTGGACAAAAACACAAAAAAATTAGCATTCCTGAATTAGTTTTCTTTAAAACAAGGGCTCCTAGACACAAGAAATTGATATTTATCAAATTATAGGTTCCTGG
>JASDQU010216245.1:7455-18076 GCA_032191745.1 Picea mariana
AGGTGAAAAATCTCTGTGTAATGTTTGTATTTGCCATTGTATCTTTTCTGTTCTTTTCTGAATATCAGTTTGCAGTAGGTATTGTACAAGGTTAGAATTTACACTTGAGATTCTACTATGTCATGATCTTCTAGAATCTCCTCATCAGGGGAAGCTATGACTTCCCTCACTAGTTTTGCAACTTTGGGAGCTACAGGTTCCTCTTCATATACTTCTTCAAGCTAGCATCTTCTTGATTCATTGAGTGTTGCATCTTCATCAAAGGTTACATCCTTTCTGATATCAATATGATGGTGACCTAGTGATACATATGGATATCGGTGGCCACCCACCTTTTCCAACTGGCTCAAAACAATTTTCTGACAATTTTGGTAATTTACTATTTTTAACAGTTTTCACTTCCGGAGTCGTTTTGAGGCCCTAAATGATGTTTTTTGGGAAAACAGGTTTGCAATATGGAAGTTCCTTCAATATTGTGCCTAAAATGAATCTCATCTATGATACCTTTCCAATGGGCTATCATGCACCTAAAACAGAGATCAGATGCAAAAGTTACGACCCCAGGAAGTTGATATACTAACCTACCCAAACGAGGCCCACATGACTTTTGGCGCTTCATCTCCTAGGGTTAGGTTTTTGGATGTCTAGGGTTTTTGACATTCTTGCTTATTTTAAAAAGGCCTTCAGAGCCTCATTGTAATTATCTTCTTGCGAATGAGCACAGCCGTCACGTCTATTCTCAGAGATAAGCTGCCACCATTCCAACAAGCTTGTTTCTGCTGCATTTACAATTTTCAGCTTATTTCGTTATTGAATAGAAAACCAGTTTGACTGTATCTCTGTTATTTTTTGTTAAGAACCTGTTAATAATCTATATTCATTTTTTTCTACTCATAAAATCCATATCAGTGGTATCAGAGTGGTCTGCTCCTTGTCATCTTAATGCATGTCCCCAACGAGGTCGGAGTACAAAGAGTTGGGTCTCGAGCTTGTTTCTCTTGAGGACAAAAGCTCCCGCACACCCAAGTGACCTCTCATGGCAGGAGAAAAGAAAGATGAAGGGACAAGAGATCCTTTCAAACTGTTGATTGAGGAAACCCTCACACAACAAAGGAACGAGATGATGGATAGTTTCGTGCAAATCCTTCGGTGACTACCAACAGGCGACACATCTTCTTCGAACGGAGGCACCGCCCCCTTCAAGGTACAAATAAACTTCAATATTCCTATATTTGAAGTTCAGATAGACGAAGATGCCGTAGACAAGTGGTTGAATCTACTAGAATGGTATTTTTCTATCCATAACTTTTCGAATAGAGAAAATATTACTTTTGCGCTCTTCAAAGTCGTCCCCCATGTCAAAGATTGGTGGGAAACTTTCTGTGAGAAAAAGGAAACAGAGGAACCCTCATTATTTTCAGTCACATCCACCTTGGAATCCTTCAAGGATGCTATTAAGGAACAATACTACCTTGTCAGAAGTTATGCTGACCTGTATACCAAATGGACCACACTGCAGCAAGAAAGAGACCAAGAAGTGCAAGATTTCACAAATATCTTCCATACCTTTCGCACCAAGCTGTGTATCAAAGATTCAGAGCGACATCTGGTGCTCAAGTATCGTGGTGCTCTGCATAGATACATCCAGACCAAAATGGAATTTTTGGACATCTCATCCTTGGGCGTAGCCTACAAATATGCCGTCAAAATCGAGCAGAAGATCAAACAAAAGACGCGGCTATTTGGGTCTGGGAACCCCTCACAACAAAATCCAGGAAAGGGCAACCCCAACCCACAGAACAAAGGACAGAGAAAAGATGGACAGTATCAGGAAAACCATTCCAAGCCGCAAGCAAAGAAGGACACCAGAAAGACAAAGAAAGATACCAAGAAGTGGTGCGACTTCCGTAAGAGCCCTTGGCATAACACTACTGACTGCCGCTCAAAGCAGTTGCTAATGGCTGAAGTGAAAGCCTCTGAATCAGATGCGGATTTTGATTCTGACCCAGAACCAGAAAGGGGAAGACAGATCATTGACGCGGAACCCAGTGCCACCATTGCTACCACCAAGCTCCAACCTAGTGAACCAGACGAGCCAGAAGAAGGAGAACGCCTCTTCCATTCACAGATGTGGGTAAAAGGCAGCCCGCTTCACTTCATCATTGATAGCGGTAGCCAGAAGAATCTCATCTCAACAGAGGTCGTCAAGCAGTTGGCCTTTCCAACAACGTCGCACCCAAAACCTTACACCATTGGATGGCTCCACCAAGGAAGCGATCTCTGCATCAGCCAATAGTGTCAACTGTCATATGACATCAAGCCCTTCAAAGACGAGGTATTGTGTAATGTTGCTCCTCTCAAATTTTGCGATGTTCTTTTGGTCCAACCTTATTTATGGAAATGTCAAGCTGTATATGAGTCTAGGCCTCATAGTGTTATTATTACCTTGAACAAGAAATTGTACAAGATACCCGAGGCAGTCCCAACTAGTGCTATTTCCTTGATCTCTGCTAAGAAATGCAGAAAGGTCATCTCTTAGATGGGGGAGTTTGTCTTCTTCATGATTCACTCTCAGAATCAGCAAAAGATCACCGCCACATCTAGGGTCTCGGTGGCCAACCTCTCCACACAGCAAAAGCAAGTAGATAAGGTCATGGAAGAATACTCAGATATCTTCTCCTCACCTACAGGAGTACCCTTTCACTGCCAGGTCAAGCACCCCATCGATCTGACCCTTGACACACCACTACCCAATGGGCTAGTCTATCGCTGCTCTTTGTTAGAGAATGAGGAGATCAAGCGACAGATCCAAGAACTGCTCAAGGGGCACATCAGTCCTAGCTCCTCACCTTGCGGGAGCCCAATCATGCTGGTACAAAAGAAAGATGGAACCTGATGACTCTTTATTGATTACCGAGCTCTAAAAAAAAATCATAGCCAGAAACCGGTACCCGATTCCCCAAATCGACGACCTCCTTTATCAAATCACAGGGGCCAAATACTTCAGTAAGATTGATCTGAAGTCTGGCTACCACTAGGTCTCGATAGAACAGACAAATGTATAGAAGACCGCCTTCAAGTCAAAGGAAGACCTTTTTGAATGGTTGGTCATGCCCTTTGGTTTGACAAATGCTCCAACCACTTTCATGAGGATGATGGATGATATCCTGCGACCATTCACTAATACTTTTGTAGTGGTGTATCTGGATGACATTCTAATTTACAGCAAGACTTGGGCTAAACCCTTGCAACATATTCAACAGATTCTACACACCCTATAGAAGCACAAGCTATACGCCAACTTGGAAAAATTATCCTTCGGCATGGACAGGGTCCATTACCTGGGCTACATCATTGATCAACATCGAATACATGTGGATCCATCCTAGATCCAAGTCATCCGTGACTGGCCAGCCCCAACCACACTCACTGAGCTTCAGAGCTTCTTGGTCCTTGCCAATTTCTACTGCAAGTTCATGTTGGAATTCTCCCATATTGCATGGGCCCTCAGCCAACTAAACAGGGGTGGTGGTAAGGAAAAATTTGTGTGGGGTCGGTCCCAACAACAAACGTTCGATGATTTGAAGCAACGCTTGTGCTCAATCCCAGTACTTTCACTACCAGACCTGCAACATCCCTTTGAGATCGAGACAAATGCTTCAGACTATGTTGTGGGTGTCGTTCTCACTCAACACAGCCACCCTGTGGCCTATCATAGTGAGACATTGTAAGATACTATTTGTAAGTACCCTACTTATGACAAAGAAATGTACTCCATTGTGCAAGCTTGTCGCCAATGGAGACATTACATTCTTGGGAAGGAGACAATCATCCACACTGATCATAAGCCACTGCAGTTCATGCAGACATAAGGAAAATTGCAGAATGACCGCCATCAAAAGCGGTCCACATACTTGAAACAATTCCACCTCAACATCAAGTATAAAACATGAAGCACGAATCACGTTGTTGATTGCCTTAGCAGATCGCCAGTCGTGACACTCACCACGATGCTAGACTCTTGCGGCCATGAGACCTCTGGATGGACCCAAATCTATGAGACAGACCCTGACTTCGCCACCACCTACCAAATGTTGGGTGCAAACGCAGTTGTCGATAATTTCCATCTTCAGAATGGGTTGTTGTGTCGTCTGGGGCATATCTATGTTCCATCAAGCAAGCGAGTGAAGCTGATCTGGGAAGCCCACTACAGTCGGGTGAAAGGACACTTTGGTGTCGAAAAGACAATGGCGATGCTACATAAACATTTCTACTGGCCGAAACTTCGTCAGGAGGTCAACAAGTATATCAGGTCCTGCACTGCCTACGCTATTGCCAAACTGACCACTAAGAAACATGACATGTACACCCCTCTTCCTACTCTTGACATGCCATGTGAATCCATCTCAATGGACTACATGTTGGGCCTCCCATCCACCAAGTGGGGAAATGACTGTGTTTTTGTGGTTGTTGATCGCTTTTCTAAGATGGCGATTTTGGTTGCCTACAAGAAGAGCATCAAAGTAGAGGCCACTACCAAGATATCCTTTGAATGAGTCTAGGTCCATTTTGGAATCCCACAAACCATTGTCTCAGATTGGGATAGTCAATTTCTCAGCGCATTCTGGTCGAGCCTCTAGTCACTGCTGGACACCAAGCTCACCAAATCCACGGCCTTCCACCCCCAAACAGATGGCCAAACCGAGGTTGTAAATCGAATGATTTTGCATATCCTTCACATGTATAATTCAAATCACCCTTGTACTTGGGATGAGAGCCTTCCCTATGTCCAACATAGCTACAACCGAGCCATGCATAGCTCAACTGGCCACAACCCCTTTCAGGTGGGGTTGGGATTCCAACCATTGGGTCCCATAGATGTTGTACTTCCCCTTGCGGTCACCTTGACCGACTCATATCCTTCTCCAAATGAAGCTGAAAAATCCACCCGGTTCATTGAGAGGATACAACACATCCGCCAATAGGTTCATGATATCCTGCAGAAGTCCAATGACAAGTACAAACAACACCATGATCAACTTCGAGTGCCACATAGGTTTCAGGTGGGCGACAAAGTTTGATTGCATTTGCAGAAAGAATGTCTTACAGGACCCCATCATAATCTTCTCCCACTCTATTATGGGCCATACACTATCACCAAGGCCATGGGGGATAGTTCTTTTGAGCTCAACATTCCTCCTTTCCTTGGCCTACACCCAGTGTTCAATGTGGATCTCCTTCTCCCTTGTTTTCCACCATTATTGGACACCTTAGAAGTAGAAGAATAACTGACACCAATAGAGCTCAACCCCGACTGCATACAACATGCATCCAATGATCAGATTGTGGACACACAGATCAAGGGCACCCGACAACAAAGGATCCAGCTTTATCGAGTCGTCAAAGCAGGGTAGCTCCTGCACCAAGGCAAGTGGCTCACCCGGGGCCAAATTCAACAGAAATTTCCTCATCTGATGGGGGACCTCAACTCAATGGAGACCATTTCTTCCTAATGAGGGAGGATTGATCCATATGTATATCGGTGGCCACCCATCTTTTCTAACTGTCTCAAAACAGTTTTCTGGCAATTTTGGTAATTTACTATTTTTAGCAGTTTTCACTTCCGGAGCCGTTTTGAGGCCCTAAACGATGTTTTTTGGGAAAACAAGTTTGCAATATATTGTGCCTAAAATGAATCGCCTCGATGATACCTTTCCAACGAGCTATCATACGCCTAAAACAAAGATCATATGCAAAAGTTACGACCTCAGGAAGTTGATGTACTAACTTACCCAAACGGGGCCCACACGACTTTTGGCGCTTCATCTCCTAGGGTTAGGTTTTTGGATGTCTATGGTTTTTGACATTCCTGCTTATTGTAAAAAGGCCTTCAAAGCCTCATTGTAATGATCTTCTTGCGAATGAGCGCAACCATCACATCTCTTCTTAGAGATAAGCCGCCACCATTCTAGCAAGCTTGGTTCCACTGCATTTTACAATTTTAAGCTTATTTCGTTATTGAATAGAAAACCAGTTTTACTGTATCTCTGTTATTTTGTGTTAAGCACCTGTTAATAATCTGTATTCATTTCGTTCTACTCATAAAATCCGGATCACCTAGTATATAAACTCTTAAGGCCTTGGAGACCTCACAATATCCAACAAATATCCCCTTCTTTCCTGAAGGGTCCATCTTGGTTCTTTTCTATTTTAGAATATGTACAAATATTGGGCAACCAAATATTTTGAGATGGCTTACTTCTGGCTTCTTTCCGGACAACATCTCTTCTGGGATCTTGGACCCAATTGTACTATGGGACAATCTGTTCTACACATATACTGATGTTTTTGTTGCTTCTTCCCATAAGCATATTGGAAGATCTTGATCATGGATCATGGTCTTCACTGCTTCCATTATAGTTATGTTCTTTCTTTCTACTACACCATTTTGTTGAGGATTTTAGGGAGTAGTGAGCTCCCTCTTGATCCCGACATCTTTGAAAAAGTTTACAAACTCTTTTGAGGTGTATTCTCCTCCATTATCTGACCCGAGTATCTTGATATTTCTTTCAGAAATATTCTCTATCAAGGCTTTGAATTCCTTGAATTTACTGAACACTTCATCTTTTGATTTCAAAAAGTAAACCTAGGTTTTACGAGAATAGTCATCAATAAAAGATACATATTATACATACCCACTGATGGAGGATGATGGCATTGGGGCACACACATATGAGTGAACGAGTTCTAGGACTCCTACTTTACTGTCTCTCTTCAGAAAAGGTTTCTTGATGTTCTTCCCTTGTGCACATCCATTGCACACACCTTCATGGTCAACCTTCAGCTCTGGTAGACCTGTGACTTCCTTGCTTACATATGGTAATTCCTTGTAGCTGATGTGGGCTAATCTTCTATGCCAAAGTTCACATGGATTCTCAATGGAGTGGGTCATGGTTGCTTCTAAGTGACCCTTTAGCTTATACAAGCCACTTTCTTCTTTTCCAATAACAATTGCTTCTTCCATGGTTTTTCCTTTGGCCCACATAAGAACTTCTCCATCTATAAAGGCAACTCTGAATCCTTTCTTTTCTAAAGATGATATGGAGAGTAATTTCTTTGTCAAACACGATACATAGAGTGCGTCCTTCATCTTCATTGGAGTTCCTGAATTAAGCTTGTAATTTGATTCTCCTACTCCCTTGATGGGGTATTGATAATCATCTCCAAGTGTAACTTTCTGAGAAAACTTCTTTTCTGAAAGGAAAGAGAGAATGTCTCTTTAACCTGTCATGTTCTTGGAAGAACCACTATCAATGAGCCACGTGTCCTCACCAGGTGATACTGATCCTGAGAGGGCCAAGATTAAGACATAGTCTTCAATTCGTTCTTTTATCATCTTTGTGGGTGGATCTTCATCTTCAACTGCATGGGCATGATACCTATTGTTTTTCTTCTTGTATTCTTCTCGTCTAGCTAGACAATGTTTCACAATATGTCCCATMTTGTCACAATGGTAACATTGGTAGGATGACAAATCTTTTTCTTTTCTTTGTCCTTTCGAAAACTTCTGGAATCTCCTTGGTTGAGATTCTTTATKKATGAATTTGTTTTGGGGTTGAGACTCCTTATGAGTTTATTTCTGGAAGTAAGACTTCTTTCTTCTTCCTTTAGTGTGAGTAGCTAGGGCTTTATCTTCATCTCTTGATAGTAAATATTCTCGGTTAGCTACCCTTGATTCTTCTTGAATACATTCTTCCCAAAGACTGTCAAATTGTAGTTTCTCCTTTCTGGCACAAATAGTTTGGATGAATGCATCCCAAGGTCTTGTGATACCATTAAGGGTCATCATTATGAGTTCGTCTTCATCTATAGTATCTCCAATTGCTTCTAGCTGTTCTTTGAATTCTGATATTCTGGATAAATATTTCTGGATTGATTCTCCTTTTTGCATCCTTGTATGCTTGAGTTGAGTTCTTAAATTCATCTTCTGATTTATGTTATTTCCTTCATATAATCTGGTTAGGGCATCAAACATTTCTTTTGGAGTATTCTTTGATGACACTTGAGGAATCAAGTGATCTTTGATAGAATCTATAATGATTCTTTTGGCCCTAATTGTGTCCTTTTGGTGTTTTTCTTTAGCTATAGAATCGACGAGTTTTGGTACATCTTCTTTAATGAATATTGCTAGGCCATTCTCTTCAAGAATGAGTCCAATCCTATACTTCCAGGCATGGAAGTTTTCCACACCTTCTAGCTTGTCAACAAGCTTAGTGCTTGTAGACGTCTTTTACCTGGAGCTAGGAAAATGACCAAAAAATGAAAGTGCTCAAAATTGAATTTTGAACTTACCAGGAGGTGCGCTTGGCTGAGTCGAGTATCTTGGTGTGTTTAGATTTAAAAAAATCCAACTTTTCCCCCTTCAAACTTGATCATCGGATTTCTAGATTGGTGCTTCTGGTTTTCTGGTACTTCTAGTTTTCTGGTACTTCCGGTACTCTGGTACTTCTGGTTTTCTGGTACTGGAGAAAACTAGGGTTTCACTTTCTGGGAGATCTAACCATTGAAAATGTGTGCTGAAGGTGCCAAAGAGTTCCTTGTGCTAGGGCACACTTTTCTAGATGGCTCTTGGGATGAAATTCCTCTTCAATAAAAAGCCCTAATTTTCATGTACGAAAACAATGACGTTTTTTTCTTTTTCTTGTGAAAGATTCTCTCTTCAGCTTAGCTCTGATACCATGTTAGAGTTTAAGCTATTATTAGGTTTCTTTTCAATTCACTAGATAATCATAACATAGATAGGATCACTGAGAAATACACAATCACAAGAGAAACATCATTTATCCTGGAAAACTCTCATGGGGGAGAAAACCTAGAAAAAAATTCCTTAATATAGATAGCCAATACAATGCCAAGAGAATAAACCAAACACTACAGAAAGTCCTCTCCAAGTAATGTGCCTCTCTCTCTCTTCCTTCTTCTCCAACTGCAGCTCCAAACTTGTGCTCTGATGATCAAGTGAGTGAGTGAACAAATGAGGTGCTAGCCTCCTTTATTTATACAATCTGGCAGGAGATAAAACAAAGTGTCTTTTCACTGGTAGGGCTGAATTCTCTTTCTGGGTGGTTAGAACCACCTTAATTAATTCTAGGGGCCAACTTCTCATTTTGCTTATTACAATTAGGGTTTGACCAATCCACACAAGGGGATTTGGTCATTTACAATGCCCGACATGATCAATCCACAAAAGGGGATTGATCTAATGAATAATACATCAATAATAAATAGAATACTCTTTGCAGTTACAATATTTCAACCGGGTGGGGAGGTACATTGGTTAAACAAAATACTTTCCTACACCTCAAGGGGGGGAGTACATTGATGAAATGAACATGGTTAGTGGTCAACCAAAACCATAACATTAATCAAGTCAAAATGGTTAGTTGTGAATCAACAAAACCACGAGATACAATTGAAGAACAAAAGAATAAAAAAGCTCAAGATTGGATCCCTTCGACATACTTCTCACCTTGCACCTTATGGGGGGAATATTAATGATGATAGTCAAGCTTCAAGTTTCAAAGTCATATCAATGAAAATATCAAATTCAAACAACATTTGGGGATTTCAACATAACAATTGGTCTCACAACAAGATATCTACAATTCAAATCGTTCTCTTCAAATCAACATATTTGGGAAGATTTAGCATGGAGTATAGAATCCTCTAAATGCTCATCAACTATTCATTGGGATGTTCAACACCTTATTATGTCTAAATTTGGAGAGTGCTTCAATGATCTTATTTGTTCACTGATATCATAATAGTGATCCAATTTGTTCACCAATTACCAAGGGAATATTTAGACATGGTTGTTGTTCACTTAAAGAAATTATACTCTCTTTCAAAGTTCATTTTAAATGAACCATTTAACATCCATATTGACAACTTTTTAGGCATAGCTTCATCGAATCTTAGTTCACAATATTACCAACTTAGCGATAACTTTGCCGATTTCTCATTTTTTTTAAGGGTCACATTTTTTACCTCGTTTTTAAAAATGGTGCTACTTGTAGCACCCCCCTCCCTTTTTAGGTGGTATTTTGATATTTTAAATTTTTTTATCCATAATATTTCCACAATATTTTTTTTTAATGCTTATTTTTCACCTAATTTCAAATTAATTTTTTTTTTTCAACGGTGTTTTTAGTCATTTTTCCATACTCCTTTCAATCTTAAAAATATTTTTTACCATTTACTTTTTTGAAATTAAGATTTTTCATATAATTGTGTCTCAATTAATTTATAGTTCCATACTTTTAAAATATAGTGGAAAACATCATTTTTAACATATTGTTTACCTTTACTTCAATACATAAAAAACAATTGTAATTAAATAACACTATTTTTGAATATTTAACAAAAAAAAATACAATTTTATTTTATTTTTATAAATTAAAAACTAAAAAATCTAAGGAAAAAAAACAATTAACCTTTACTTCAATACATAGAAAATAATTGTAGTTAAATAACACTATTTTTAAATATTTACCAATTTTTTTTTTAATCAATTAAAAACTAAAACAAATAATAAAACAAAAAGAATGGAAATATATATATA
>JASDQU010216247.1:2941-15798 GCA_032191745.1 Picea mariana
GAATCGAGATAGACTCAGAAGATCATAAGAGATAACCTGAATTTATAGTTGTAGAGAAAGGAGTGCACAGTTGTTTAGTTGAAGTGAAATGAGTGCAAAATTTCTCAGTGGAGAGAAAAGTTTGGAGAAGACTCGTGCAAGGAGTGCATTTAGAAAACACTTTGTTTAAGTGTTGAAGAAGTCTCACAGGAGAAGAGTGCAAGGAGTGCGTAAGGGGGAGTTTTTTTCAAAAATATCTAAGTCCAGAACTTCTCATAAATTCAAATCCTGCAATGAGTGCGCTAGAGGTATGGATACCTCAAGGACTCAAATCTCAGGAAGGATAGTGATCAGAATCCTTAAGGAGGAGAGGATTTGCTTGTTTCAAGATTCGGACAGTTGATATCTGCTTGGGATAATTCAGGATCTTTTGTCACCCTAGATCTGGAGAAGCGGTGTGGGGTTTAAACCTGCAAGTTCTTGAGACTGTGAGTTCAACAGAAGTCGTGCATGAAGTCCAAAGGAGGAGTTATCGAGGATTGAAAATCCATGGTTGAGATTTTTTTGGGAGATCACAAAAGAGTGGAAAGTCGTTGGATCAGCAGGACTTGTGTGAGAGTTAATCAGAGAAGTCCTTCGGACTTCATGCATTCGAGATATTTGGCATGTGGAGAATTCGAGACCCTCGAAATCCCAAAGTTCATAGTTAATCATGGTCGTTGGATTCCTGAGGAAACATGTCATCAGATCATGTACTCCAGAGGAAGTTGGGAGTGGTGATTTAAGAGTGGAGGACCCCCGAAGTCCCAAAGCCCTAGAGTTCATCAGAGACATCCATCAGTAGGGACACACGTCATCATATTAGAATATCCAGAGGATAGAAACTCTAGGAGAATAGAGGGAAGAGAAGTTCGATCTCTTTGGAGTCCCAAAGTCCGAATTTGATATGGATCGTCAATCACAAGGAGGACACAGGGAAGAAGATCCAGAGGCCCAGAGATCCAGCACTCCGGAATAAATAGAGTACAATGTTGTGAGGACTCACGAAAGCCCAAAGGTCATATTCAATCCTAGCCTTCCATTGAAGGAGGACGCGTGGTGACAGATCCCATAGTTCATGGATGTAGCACTTCGGTGAAATCAAATCATTGTGCAGATAGGAACAAAATCCCCAGAGTCCCGAAATCATCCTGGTCGTCAACCAAGGAGGGGACATGTGGAGGAAGGATAATATTTTCGGCGTTAGAAGATATAATGAGTTGTGTCATGTGGATGACCAAAATAAATCATCGAAGCCTGAAGAGAAAGAATCTAGGTCATCCATCCATCAAGCTTGAGGACCATCGATTCAACATTTGGGTGTATCTGCCAATTCGACGATCTTGGAATTTGGTAAAAATGCATTGTGGAGAAATCATCGAAGCCCAAAGTGCGACAGAGGTGGAGATTTGTCAATCTGGGAGTGGATTAGAAGTCGTTCAATCTGTCTTTTCGGTGATCGGTGCTTTGTGGGTGTTGTGTGCGTTGGATACAGTTGAAAACTGTCAAAGCCCAAAACAACATGGTTTAAATTGTCAATCTCAGTGTTGGAGAGCCATTTATCTTGCCTCCTATTGTTCGAAAATTCTCGATTTGTGTGTTCAAAGGAATTGAGAGATAAGAAGGAAAAAAATTCTCAAAGTCCCAAAACTTTCAGGAATTGAAGTTTTGGCCCACATTTTTGGCCCCCGGTCTCCAGGGAGTCTTTGTCAGCACTCGGGGACTCCAGAAAAAGAGAATTTACATTCATGATGAAGGTTTTAAGGACCTGTGTATTGATATTTTGGGCTCGGAGGGAGCCTGTGAGATCATTTCAACTCCCAACTAGAATGATCCTAGACTGGGAGGTCGAGTGGACCCTAGGAGAGGGTGGGATCTGCATCAAATGGGGAGGCCTTTGAAGGTACATCCCATTCTTTCATTGATCCCAAGGAGGAATTTTAGGGATATTTTGGGATATGGTTGAGATCTACCTCTTCCCAGAAGTGGTTGAGGCCCGACCAAAATCATCAATGCATCATTTATGCATCCACATGAGCTTCCTGATTGTCATTCATGCAGACCGCGCACTATGCACATTGTACATTGTGTTAGCCCGCGCAGATGTGAATGTGTTGTCTTTGTTGAATGTGCACTGAAATTCATGATCTTTTTTGCACAATTTCGTGACTATCTGGCCAATATTGGTTGTGATCCTCTTGTAATTATTGTTTGTATGTTGTACTTGTGATGAATGTTTCTTCATCCATTGTCTATGTTTGTATGAGAAATATTCTAGTGATAACAAATGGTCTTCATATAAAATCACACAGGGATATGACAATATTATGGTATAGGGAGACAATCTTATTATGTTAAATGCTCGTAAACGATTGTGAAATGAAACCCCTCTTGAAATGTTGACCCATAATCGGAGGCTCTCTTCAAGTATAGAAGCAATAGCCAATTGCAATTTTCACATCCCCATTCTCATCCACTTCATGTCAAATGTAAAGAAAATAGTTTAGAAGATCAACTATTAAATGAAGGTGTGTTAATGGGTAATCAAGAGCTAGATATCAATAGGGACAACATGGATGCAAATTATTGATATTATGGTAGTTGTGGGAGGTATTAACCTCCATAGTAACCTTTGAATAGAATAGAATATTATGGAAGCAAGAGAAACCCTAAATAGATGTGTGAGAACCCTAGAAGACATGTTGGCTCAGCAGAACATATAATATTAAGGTATTATACTCCAGGAAGACAAGTCGGCTCCACAAGAAAAAGATAAACAAAAAATATGATTACTAGAAAGTCAGGGCGGCCCAGCCAAAAACTTCACCGAACAAATTAGTATAAATATAGGACGTCTTGGCTCATTTGTCTCATTTGTTCACTCTCTCAACCAAAAAACTAGAAACAATGTGCAATTTTGGAGGAGGAGGAGCAACAATTGTTGTTGGGTAGTTTTCTCTTGTTCAGTATTTCTAGTATATTTATCTTGTGCGCTACATTTGGACAAGGTGTTCTCTCTCTTGGTCATGTTTGGTTCTGATGTGTCTTCCTTGAATCATTATTTCTATCAAAGTTTAAGATGCTCGGGGGTGTCTTTGATCCTATGGTTGGGTGACAATGGTGTAGCATTTTCTATGGTTAAATGAGAACATATACATTATTCTAACATGTTATGGGCCCACACTACCTTCAGAATAGTCTAACCATTGGAATGTGGATCAGGAGTTCCTTATCAAGCTTGTTGTAGAACCAGTTGCAGCTGCAACTAGGGTTTTTTATTTTGCATTTGCAGCAAACCCTAAACCTAAATTCCTGGGCACTTTCATGAAGCATTAGACCTAATTCCTAGATATTCTGGTGTTCCCTAACCCAATGCATCTCTTGGTTCATTCAGCCACCAGAAACATCAAGGTTGATTTTTTAGTCAAAGTCAATGTTTGACTGGTGAAATTCAAAGTTTGACTATTCAAATTCAAATTTTGATTGGTCAAGGTCAAATTCAAAATAGTTATGAAGACCAGTTTCAGAGTAGAAGATAGATTGGAAGGTGCCACCAACTTTAGATCATGGAATATTAAGTTACTTTGTATCTTAGAAGAAAATGATCTTTTGGACTACATAAACCAAGACATTCCTAAGCTGGTAGAAGATGAAGAGAAGGTCAAGCATAAGAATAAGAATAAACGTGACGACAATCCTCAAAACGATTATTTAGGAGGATCTCTACAAATCTCACTGTAAGTATAATTTAGTTATTTAAATTATTTTTTCTTTTGTATTGGACGTCCATTTTTCCTTTTGGTTTGGTTATTATCCTTGTATAGGAGGCCATTTTTGGTTATTATCCTATTACATGAGGCCATTTTGGTTATTATCCTAGTACATGAGGCCATTTTGGTTATTATCCTAGTACAAGAGGCCATTTTTTGTTATTATCCTAGTATAGGAGGCCATCTTTGGTTGTTATCCCTATTGGAGGCCATTTTGGTTATTATCCCTATGGGAGGCCATTCTAGTTATTATCTTAGTACATGAGGCCATTGTGGTTATTATCCTTATGGGAGGCCATCCTAGTTATTATCTTGGCACGGGAGGCTAGAATTCTTATCTTTGTTAGAAGGGCCATTATCCCTGGTACGAGAGACCTTAGTTCTAGGTTAGGAACAAGAAATGTATGACAATAAGAAAAAAATATTTGAAATGACTAAGAGGGAGTCATAATTCAGATGGATTCATTGATCAGGAATAATCCTGCTTGGTTTTGTGACACTTTGCAGGACACAAAGGGGCATACAACAGACAGAAGCGTGGTCCAGGGATTCTCTCAGATAGAGGGAGTTGACTTTAGAATTTGAGGTATTGCAAGACTTCATCAGAGACATGGTGCAGGAAGGAATAGTGAGGCTCCATCACTTATCCACAGATGAGTAGATAGATGAAATTTTGACTAATCCTCTGTCTCGGACAAGCTTGGTAGGAATGTAAATGTTTTCTTGGGGGGATTATTGATGATTGCAGCATCATGTCAATATTCCAAGATTGATCAGACAGACTTGATCATGTGGGAATAGGCCCAAATGTAATCTTCGACAGACTGAAGATTTGAGTTGTTGTTATATCTCCTATGTGTGAATTGCATCGGGCCTTTAAACTCTCATGAGTGTTGACGATTAAAAATTGCAATGACGTTTTCTGCCCACAAAGTATTGCTAAATCCTATTATTATAAGTTGTAATAGAAATAATACTAGTAGGTGGGACCCCCTTGTAGATTGGGAGATAATATTGGGCTCTTATTTCATGTTGTGCCACTATTCCACAATGCTTACATGGTTGATGAGATCTTGTTTTATTGGCAATGAATAGGGCATATTATGTGTTGGTCCTAATGGCGACAATTGGATGATGGACAAGCCATGTTATATGTTATTCTAGGTTCAAATTTTATGTCACAGCGACCTATGTTATCCATGGTTATTGTTTCTATCTGTTCTTCGATCCATTACTAGGACACCTGCACAAGAGACATGTTAGTAACCAAACATAAAGATAAGTTGGAAAAGGGCAAAAGAAATCTAGACAAATGCACAAGGAAGGAATTTAACTATGCTAATATACTACTCTACATTCATCGAAACTTAAATGATTGTTGTTATCCTAGCTAATAAGTTAATGGTTATGTGATTTATTGATTTATATAGTTGATATGCATTATGGTTAATTTGGAAATGGTGAGATATGATGTGGGTGGCGCGTTTGACAAGTGATAGATGCTAATTCCAATGCATGGTTAATGGATTAATGGATGGCATGTACTGAGGAGTTAATTGACTGGGGGGGGAGGTCACGTGCATTTACTGCACGTCACCCTTACTCTTTCCATTGGCCGCCACCCTAGTCAGGATATTGTTCAACTGTGTTTTTGTGGTTAGGCTCTGACTTTCACGTAGAGGGAGAACCGCTCAGCCAATTCATGTTTTTAAGGTGATATTGGTTACAAGTATGTCTTTTTGGCCATCCATGAGTCTGCTCTAGTTATGAAATAGATGTTGGCCCAGATGTTTGGGTTTGTGCTTTCCTTAAGTATAGAAATTGTGTTAATTGGTGACATTTTTCTGGAATGGATCATTGGTGTTCTTTTTTATTGCAATGAAGTTTGAAGTCACATAGTTATTGTTTGTTATGAGTATTGGCAGCCATAAAGGCTCTCTGTCATTCTTGATGGTTTTAGTTGGAGGGTTTCATTTGTTTTAGAGTGGTTGGTTGTATCCACGCCTTCGTATTCCATACCTAATCTTTTGTTGTTATGGGGTTTTGAACACATTGTGTCACTGCGCTTTGCTTCACTTGGGTATGATTTCATTCATGTCGCATAGGGGGTTGTGATGGCTACTTGCCAACGGGATTTATTAATGTGATTGTTATGTCTCAACCCTGTCCTATCTCAGCATTCTTGGATTGATTGGGAAGGCCATGAGGGTTATACCCTTCGTTTTCTAGGTGTCGCTACAGAATCAAAATGGAGCCTTGCCCCTCTGTTCATAGTCTCCTCTATCATAGGGATTGTCACTCTATCTGTGAAGACATTTGTGGTATAACATGTGCGTGCACCATTGGTCTCGATGGTTTTCACCTGTTGTCGAGATTCGAACCCATGTCTCCCTGTGTTGGTCCACAGGGCCAAACCTTGATTACTCAAAGTCTATTTTAATAAAGGAAACCCATTATGTCATGTTAGATACACGGTCGATTGTTACGAGTCAGTGGTGCATTGTCGATAATATTCTATTGTCGACTCGTCTCTGTGGATTATCCTGACAGTGGCTTTGGTTATAGTCGCTACAATTGGTTATTATGACAATCTCATTGATAAGCTCAGCATTGAAATTGGTTGATTGAAGAAATGGGTTGATACACAGTGACTATTTTTTTCATTGGGATTATCGAAATATTAACTAGGCATTAGTTACAACTGATTAATTCACAATGATTTTCCGCATGTGATGCATTGGTATGAGTGGCGTTCCTATGGCATGAATCAATTATTACTATAACTATGTGTTTTTAATGGCCAAATGGTTATTGCAATCGGGGGTGTTCATGGCATTTCCATTCACTGTATATGTTATGGTTATTTGATTGCATCATCAAGGATGGGCACAAGTTTTACACAGTATGGTTTGATTGTAATATTCATTAATTTGGGCAATATTGTTGTTGCCTCCTTGTATTGGATTGATAGATCGACATGATAGGTTGAGTTAATAATACTATGATTGTGTGTTTTAAAATTGTCAAATGGGAATGTTGCAATCGTGGTAATTATGGCATGGTTATCCACTATATTTGTTATCGATATTAATTGATTGCGCCATTAGATAAGGTCACGAGTTTTTGAACATGACTTTGTTGCAATTTGATCAACTTGTCTTATGAGATTGGGCATGTTGTTTCTGCCTCGTTGTATTGGATTAATAGATCGACACTGTGGATGCTTAAATTCAAAATGATTGAACTTGTACAGTCATGGAAATGCTCTTGCGTTTTGTCGGATGTTTTTGTATTCCACAGCATAGTATGTGTTGAATGGTGATGGTTGTCTGTGAGTTTTAATGACAAGTCAAGATCTTGCTTTTAAAATATTGATGGTTGTATGTGGCTGTTCGTTATGTGTAGTGATGAATATCAAGTTTCATAGTATAAAACGACACAGGGTCTATGACAGTATAACCTCATTGCAATTCAATTATTAAATGAATTAAAAGACAGAATTGAGTATGACCTTTGAGTTTGTATTTGATTATTGAAATAATTCGTGGGCAGTACTTGATTTTGATGCTGAACAGAATGGTTCATTGGTTGCTCATGTGGGAAGTGTTTTAAAATATTAAAAGGATAAGTGAGATTAACATATTTCCCCTACAGGCTATTGTGGAATGCATATTGTCTCGTTTGATGACATTGTGTTAAAAAATTGATTACAAACAGGAAGCAAGTTAATGCACAGGATTGCTTGAACTATGCACAGTAATTGTTTTTGGTCACAGTGGTCATTTAGTTGGTGTGTTTCCTTTTACAGAATAGTTCTATGAATTACTTAATTAATTTTATGAACAGTAATCGCTCTCTTTCCCTAGCATTTTTTCTCTTTCCACTAATTACAACCTCCTCGCTTTCCCACATTCATTTTTCACTCCATGTTCGAAAATTAATTACAGTCAAGAAAAATTCCATGTTGAAGCAGTTTAAAGTCATTGGATTATAATGATGTTCTCTTTGGTTTTCATTATAGTTGATTTTCTGTGGTCTTTGAGTAGTAACTGTGTCTCCTTCCCCTTCATTTTATCATTTTTTCGCTCAATACAAGCCCCCCACATATTCGAGGACCTTTTGTTCACCCCATGCTCATTGATGACAGTTAAACATTTTTTATGGATTGAATTACATGAGCCTGATATGTTGCTGAGCCAAAATCTACTTCATATTTTTAAAGAGTTATCATGTATGGTTGTTAAAAGGACTATTTTCTAATCAATCATGCATGCGGGAATGAGCTTCTTCAGCCAAGGTAGCCATGGCAGAGACAACCAAGGGAGAGTTAATTGAAACAGAGGCCCAAGAAGGCCAAGGTTCTCCATACACTTTGATGTTGACTCGCAAGAGTTAGGCCAGTTGTTTCAGGATGGATTTTTCAATTGGATTGGGCAAGGAGTGGTCCAACCTAGGCCTGAAAGGCCTCCCTTCCAAGCTCCACAAGCCCCTGGTATTCCCGTGCCCCCTCATGTCTCATTGCAACCCAAGGTTCCTGAAAATGATGAATGGAAAGAGATTGTCCACCCTGCAGTCTCCCAACATCGTGGCTGGCCCAATTTGTCCTTACCTGCTCCCCCGCCTATTAACCCGATTGTCCAAGTTGCACCTATTCACTCACCAATTCAGTCCTCTCATGCTAACAAAAGTTTTAAAACCGAGGCCCACCATGCCCTTGACAAAGGAAAATCCATTGTTTCTCTTTCCTCACCCTCCAATGGCTCTGATAAATCTATGTCTTCCCGGATGCATTTGAGGGATGATTGTTCTCATGTGATCAGTGAAATTAGGCCTAAAGGCTCAGTGCAACCAATGGAAAATTCAGAAAAATCAAAGGGTGACAGCAGCAATTAAGGAAAGATTGCATCTCAGAGTGGGAAATATGGATTTTGAGTTTTTTTATTTTATCTATTTTTGATGATAGTAGACTTCAGAAATTTTTGGACAACATGTTTTATTTTTGGATATATGAGTAATGCATTTTTTGAAAACAATGTCAAATATAAATGAGATAAATTGTCATATGTGCATGTGATGATGGGAGTCACAAGGAGAGATGTTCTATCTTAATTGACTAGTTATGTTATAATTGTTAAGAGCTAAATGGGAGTCACAAGGGGTCCCACCTACTAGTTATTATTTATTTAAAACCCTTATTATGATTCATTACTTTTCCCCCCTTAACTAAAAAGTTGGTTGAGTTTTTAGTTAACTTAACTAATGAGGTGGTTCAACTACTTCAACCAATTCTAATTTGCTTAAAGGAAAAAGGAATGGGAGGAACAAAAGGAGGATAGAAGGAGAAGCATACTAAGGTTTGCTCTTTGATTTTATGTTGAAATAGTTCAATTTTCATTCATTCCTTAATTTATCACAAGACTAATTCTCTTTTATGATAGCGGGGTCTTATTGTAGACAACAACATTCATGGTTGAATTACATCATTCAAACACTTTTTTTTCAGGGGTGTTGATCTATCTTTGATAGTCTATGTAGACTTGTCTGTTTGTGAATTAGTTTTCATGATTGACAAAGGCTATTCTGCAGAGTCGAGTGGGCAGAAATCTGTGGCAAGTTGATCCATCTTTTAGAGTTCAGTTTTGGTTTTCTGTCAGAGGTCCTTTTGTATGTTCCATCGGGGATGTCTAATTTTGACTTTGGTCCGAAATTTTTGTATGAGATTTTGTAAAGAAACTGACTCTTTGGAGAATTGGAATGAAATAAAGGATTTCTTTATGTCTCATCTGTCTTGATTATCATCTTGGTGTCTTACTTCTGTCTTTACACTTGTTTTCAACAACTATTATATTAAGAAAATCATATTAAAATGAATTTTCCAGTAAGCTTTTATTTGTGAAAAAGACTAGCCTAAGCACTTGTAATTTATACTTGTGAGTTAGGATTTTATTTTTTATGGCTATAAACCTATGGTGACATTCCCGTATATTTTTATTTAGCCAAGTAGAATCTAAAAATTCTTGAGTAAGATCATTTCATATCTTTTCCTCAACATTTATTTGGTGACCGTACTGGGGATATATTCGATATCTCTCTGGTTAATTTTTATACTCGATTTTCATCGATACATCTATTTTTATGATATTGATTCTTTGACTGTTTTATTTTTTAATGACTATGCATGTTGCAAGGCAGCCCAATATTGAGCCTGATCTTTAAGATCAAACTAGAATTGCTTTGAACTTGTTTAATGCCATTTTAGACACTACCAATACCCGTGTTGAGCTTAATCATTCATGCGTAGCAATTGAACGAGATATTAGTGCTCAAGAACGATTGGAAGCTAGACGTAGACAGCCTAGAAATCAGCAGTGACCTTCTTGTTTCTTCAGTTTTGGCCTTTCTTTCATGTCCTTAGATTCTCGTGCTTCTAGAAGAAGAACAGGCTTATCACCTGAAATCAATCCTATTACTGAAATAGGAAGAAGGAACGTTGTGTTATCTTCCCAACAAAGTGATCTAAGGAGAACTTTGTCTGATTCATCCAGTTTGTCTTTATTTCCCTCATCTATCATCCACAAGATGGCATCTAGTGGTGGATCTGGTGGCACTGGAAGTGCTTCATCTTCTCAATATTCATCTTCATCAATGATTGGTAGCTTATATAGCCACCATATCCATGTCCAATCTACCACAAATCCCACCAAATTCATTAAAAGGTATGGGATTTTTCAGTTTGAAGAAGACGTCACAACCACAACGTGGCATCTGTCCTCTCCTCTTAACCTAGCACCTGCTACACGTCCACTTCCTAAATTTAAAGAGAATCTTTCTAGGTTTTCAGGAAATAACACTGTCACTACAAACAAACACCTCGTGGCATTTTCTAATGATTTTCATAACATAGAAGCTAATGACAATGATACTTCCATCTGCTTATTCATAAATTCCTTGGAAGGAAAGGTTGTGGCCGAATTCTTTGACCTTCCTCCTAAGATTCTGTCTACTTGGGAGGAGTTAATATATTGGTTCAAATCCACTTATGGGAAATCTAAGATCCCAGCCGAGAAGTTAGGAGAGTATAACAATGTTACCTATAAGGATGGTGAGACCATCAAGTCCTTCAACTTGTGGTTCACCAAGTTATACAATCAAATCACAAAACTTATTCGGCCTCAAAACCAAGTCATTTTCATTCATTACTATAATGCATTATCTTCCCCCTACTGTCATAGGCTCAAGGAAAAATCCATTGACAATCTCGGTTCTGCTCTGCATGCTTCTTCAAAGTATGAAGAATGGCTTGAAAGAATTGGTCTTCCCCAGGGAGAATCGGTTAGACAGACAGACATGTCCACCCTTTTACTACCAATACAAGACATGAAAAATCGTATGATAGTGTATGAGTGGAAGGGAACTGTCTCCCCTCTCACCCCTGGAGCTTCATCCTCTTTTGCACCCCCTTTTAGAAATCCGTTTGAAAAAAAAATTCAGCCTAAAGCTATCTTGCCTCGAAGTTGGTGTAACTTCTGCAAGGAACACCACAAGGAAACCACATGTGAGGTAAAGAAGAGTACCAGAGATAAGATATTTGGTAAGAGACCAAAAGATGATATCGTTGTCCTAGATTTTGCAGAGCCAGAAGACGTCATGGTCATCAACACTAGGAACAAAGCCTATGCTCCCAAGGGGAAATTTGATCCTCCCCGCAATTCTGCTAGCCCAAGCTCATCCTCACCCGCTGCTATTGTTCAGGTTCCTAAGGTTCCTGACAGTCAAGGAACAAATTCTCCTCTCCCCTCTTCCAAATACAATATCTTGAACTAGTTGTCCAACATCAAAGAAGATGCAACCCTTTTGGACATGGTTGTCATCCCTGGACAACATATGCATATGAAACAATTCATGGAAGGAAAATATTCCATTGAAGCCAATCTTTTCGAAGAGGTAAATGAAGAGGATTCTTCTGTAAATAAAATAGGTGTACATAACTTTAGATATCCTGTAAAAAATCCCCCTTTTTATATTTCTGTAAAGATTATGGATAAGATTGCCCATTTTTCCCTCATTGATGGTGGTTTGGGCCCAAGTGTGATGTTGAATATTATTATGGAAGAGCTAGGCTTGTCTTGTACAAATGAAAACGCCAGAAGCATGCTCTCCTATAATAGTATACAACAAACAACCATAGGCGAGATTAAAGATGTGACCTTAGTTTTATGCGCTCATCCTGAAATAAGGACAACCCTCAGCATTCAAGTAATCGATATGCACGTAAGAAATTACTCAATTATCTTGGAAAGAGATTGTAGAGTTATGAAAATCATTCGTACCCAGTTTCAATTTCGACCCAGTTTTCACAACTACAAGTGTGAAAACACTTCTTTCGTTAATTATATTGTCATCGTCTTTGGTTGATACTTGATCACTGGTTTATCACATGATTGTTAAATGTTGTACTGAACTCATATTCTCAAGCATTATCTTACCTTGATTGCGCATTTGGATATGATTCACTATTGAACCTTTGGACATGAAAGTTATTAGTTTTGTTCCGATATATGGAAATTATAATGGATTTGGTCATATTGTTTTTATCCTTGCTTTGGACTTGCACTCGATTATTATATGAAGGAATTCTAATTGTATGGTTCTAATACTTTGGAATACAAACATATGTAATATGCACCAAGTACATCGACAAGTTCATAAGGTATGATAGCAATGGTTTCAAGGCGCATGAGTTAATCATATTCGACTTTACAAATCGATACTTGACATACTAATGTTTCCAAAGTTGGATTATACATTGATTGTTATATAATCCCGAGCTATGAGTTAGAACTAAACCCTTTGATTAAGAGATTGATCAAATGGTGGAATTGGCACGTTAAATTGGTAGTTAATGCTGGTACTGTGTTGGTTTTAAACTTAACACTTGGCGCTTTGATGTCATATGATGTGCTGGTTCTGACCTGGATAATTGGCACGTAGAAGTGGTGATTCACCCACTCGCTGGTCGATGCATTTGTTTTTATGATTATAGTTTTAAAAAGCTCGGAACAGGCTCAT
>JASDQU010216248.1:0-18297 GCA_032191745.1 Picea mariana
GCAATAGTCATTATCAACACCATTTCATAAGCTTTCCATCTCTCATTAGAGTGGAGAAGCTTTGAGTTCTTTCACTCATATTTTCACCTTTCATTGTAAGGAGAGCATCTACTTGAGGGCCTCAAGGGCCTTCCATTGGAGAAGGAAGGGACCCAAGTCCCCTTTCCCCTTTGTGTATCTTTGGATTTCACTAATCAGACCAGCCTATCTATTGGTGGTCTTGTTCCATTGTCACTTGTTTTTAGTTTTTGTTTTTATGCTCATGTTGTTATTTAGTTTTTTCTTAATTCTTGTTAATAGCTTTATTGTTTTCTTTCTAACCTTTTGCATTACAGCTGTCATGACTAGCAGATCCCAACTAGGCATGTAAGTGCTCACTTTTTTCTCACACATTGACGAAAAGAGCACGAACAATAAGGAAGGATTTATGGAATATGAAAGAGTTTGGAGATAAGATGTGACATCTCCAAGGATCATTCCTACAGATTGAAGGTAGCACCTCCATTATTGCTATCAGAATATGTAGTGGAAGCATGGCATGAAGGTCATAAAATATGGCATGATAGAAGTTGAATATGCATGTCAGAGGGATAAATCAAATTTCTTGAAGAAAGAATTTGGTGTTATCTAACCAAGGTTACTCGGAGAACATGACTGGAATTATAATTCATTCATGTAGGAGCTAAATTAGAGGAATCCAAATAATAATGGAATGCTGAAAATTAATATCAGCATAATATGTGATGGCAAGTATGCAAAGTAGATAAGAAAAAAATCTTGAATGGAGTCAAGTCCATGAACATCCTAAGATAATGGAAGAAGAAATCATGAGATAGATATCCAGCTAATAGGAATGCATGAAAACACTCGAGGGGGGGGAAATGGAATAGTAGAGGATTGTTGATGCACTCTAAAGGTGTGAAGGTATTTCCACAAGAGCATGGAGATATCAAGTCAAGAATAATTTAAAAGTGAAATGACTTCTAAAGAGAAATTAATAAGGAACTGGGAAGAATAAAATGGTTCTATGCATGGTTTTGAATGCAGAGGAGATGGTGCTTGACAAGAATCCATCTTAAGTGACATAGATCCATGAGTGACAACCCAATAGGTTGGAGGTATCACTTGAATCTATGATAGTAAGGTAAAAGAAGGAATTCTAGTTAATTCTATGCATCTAGCAAAATAGAAGAGGAGAGTACAAGAAAACCTCAAGTACCAAAGTATTCTATTAGGAAAGGGCTGAAGAAGTTCAGACCTAAAGAGTAACTGCAAGTTGAAGAATCCATATTCTATAAAACAAATTGGTTTGGAATTTAATTCATCCAAGTACGAGTTGGGATAGTTGGATCTAGGAAATTAATGAAAGATGAAGGTTAATATCACCTTATTTTGGGACTATAAATGCAAAGGTCGCAAGAGTGATTTGGATAGAAAGTGATCAGGGAAAGAATAATCATGCCTAGTGATCATAGTGGGAGCACAAGAAGATTCAGGAATCCAGGAAGAATGGAAGACTTCTGAGATCAACAAGGAAAAGTTGCATATGGGAAAAACGTTGCTGAAATTGTGGTAGAAGCAGTTGAGTTGGGGTTGGTTGAACAACTATAAGAAGAAAAATAAATTCTTTCATGTTGCAAGTGTTGTTGATGATGTTACTACATAAGGAGGGAAGCATCATAAAGCTGAAGTGTTGGTTATAAGCTTGATAAAAGAAGCATTAAATCTTCTACTGTCGTCATACATTCAGGTAGTATAAAATTTATTAATGGGAGTCATGCATGTATGAGTTTATTACTCTTATTACATAATTTCTGAAGGGAATTTAGGTAAGAATTTCCTTAGACAGAGTTATTTTATAAAATCACATGATTATATTATTGAATGCACACCATTGGATGTGCTAAAGGATGGAGGATTGTATTAATTCAAAGATTCTTAGCTTTGAATGCACACACTGACATGGGAGAATGTCAAGTTAATTTGGTTGTGGGGTAATAACCAAAGAATTAAAAGATAAGAACTTATTATAGGAATGAATTCTAGTAAGCTAGTCATGTATGAGACTAGGACATGGTTGGATATGGCAAGGTATGGATATGGAAAGGTTATGAGCCACACAGGTACTAAAATATTCCTACCTTTAAATAAAAATTGGGCTGCAACCTTTTTGCTAACACTAATGAACACCACATAATTATATTCTTGGTATAGTGTTCGGGTAGAAAAAGAAGGAATTCTATTAATTGGGAAGACAATGGGAAGTGTGTGGAGAATGTGTCAATACATTGGTCAAAATTCCAACTTATGGATTGTGAGATTCATGACTGAGATAAAGAGCATTATGTAATTCAATGCAAGGTGCACTGAATAAGTATGCATTGAGAATTGCACTCATGCATAGTAAGTGATAGAATTGTGTACTAAATGAAATTGTTGAATGTGTATTGTAAGTGCATGCATATATATTATTGCATGAAAATAATAGTTACTAACAACTGAAATGTTGTTAACTCATGAAGTTGAGGACATTTCAGGATTTTCTAGACATGGCAACCGGAAAGGTGCAATTCAAGTAGTCATATGAATACTAACTACAGAAAATTTCTTTTTCAGAAAAAGAAGTAATGAGGTTACAAATATTAATTAAGAACAGGCATATGCATAGAATGATGAGTCATTCTATTTTATTAAATTATTTGGTAATTATGATTGAATTGCTAGGTGCAGACAATTATAAGTTCACTGCATATGGTTTTTTACATATTGCAATTGAGTTATGATGTATAGGAAATACTAACAATTTGTTGGCAGTATGCAAGATGAAGCCTTGCAGGAAAATGGTATGCAGTTTGGTGCTTGTGGAAAACCACAAGGAATGTTACAATCCTAATATGGAAACAACCAAGAAGAATTATGAAATAGAATTTCATGTTTGGAGGAAACATTGAATTCTCTTTTTGAACTAAGTTTGAGTTCCTCAATGAATTATTTTATGTTCTCTCATGATAACTACATGCGTGTGATGTAGATGAGACAATATTGGCTAAAGTGAGAATGTTGGAAGAAGAACTATTGATAGAGAAATTGAAGCCCTTTAATGGAGAACCTTGGTTAAAGGCTCTAGTAGTGGGTTGGTGCTCTCTTTGCGTGTGAAAGCCTTGGCAAGATGGATCATTGATGGAATGTGTAGCAGTGAAAGGATACCTGATCCTGGAAGGGTGAATTCAAAAAAGAAGAGGAAGCTCAGAAATGCATGGCATGGTAGATTCCATAAAGAGGGTATGTCAAATGGTACACTGAAATGGATTCTTCTTGAAACAACTTTATAGAGTAGAGCAAATGAATTCCAGTTGCAGTGTGAACACCAAAATTGGTGCTTGAAAGTAGAGAACTAGGTCGATAATAGGTTTCCAATAGCTAAATCCTGGAGAGTTTTGAAGAATTTTTGAATTATATATGTATAAAAAAGTTTCACTAAGGACAATGAAAAAATAAGGGGAGGGGATTGTAATATCCCCCGACAGAGCCCCAGTTGTAATTATGAATTGTAAACATGTTTTTTAGGCTGGTGAGCTGAGTTATAATAAGCTAGGAGGATTATGTGATGATTAGTCCAGAGAGACTAGGATGCTAAAGGCTATAAGCCTGAACTTTGTATATGTAATTATGCAGATCATTAATAAAAATTATACATCGTCGCTTGTAGACAGACCATGAAGAAAGAGTGATGGGGGACTAAGCTCCACTAGGAAGGGAAAGGGATGGGACTAAGAGGCATGGATGATTTTAGGGGCTAAATTTTGCTCATGGGCTAATTTTCCATTGTTTTTCCCCCAAAAAGTTTCGCTATTCTAAAAATGATTTGCCCAAATTCTATATGATAATATTAATTTACCTCAAAAGTCGTCAAAATTTTACACAAACTATATAAAATCCTTAGAAATTTGAATGTTTTTATAAAAATGTTTCCAAACATTTATAGTTGACATATGAAGGATTAGTAAGATTCGCCAAGGTTTCTACATTTTAAAATAAATTTCCATCCTTAAAATCATCCCTACTAAGAGGATAGGAAAGAGGGGCTAATCTAGAGGGCATAAACCAAGGGAATATTATAATATATTCCTGAAAATGAAAATACTAAAGTGGGGAAAATAAACCCAATTATCCTAAGTTCCTGGGAAAGGGAACGAGTGCTAAATGGAGTGCATGTAGCTCCAGGATGATAGGTATTGACTTGGGCACATGCATTTAAAGATGGGAAATCATCATTGGTGGAGTCTTATTCCCATTATCCCATCCTTCACCTAAATCACTTGGTCTCCATCATTGACCTCGACATCTTCATGCACCTTTGAAACCAGTAATCGGGAAGTCGACCTGTGTTTTCCTATAAAGCTAGCATATTTGTACTTTCCAAAACCATGTTGTGCCTTACCAAATTGTGGTTGATTCCATTCCATGAGCTATATTGAGCCTTACTATTGTCCTCACTTGCTGGAATTGAGTTTAATTTGGTTGATGAAGTGGGTTGTCAGGCCTGTGGTTGAAGAGGCAAGTTGTCAGGCCTGTGAACAACTCTCTCCAGGTGAGAGAGTTTGTTGGGAAGTGATTTTCTCCTAGAGAAGGTCTACCACAAACTACAGAGCTCTAATAATTCCTGATTCATCTTGTTGTCAAGACCTTGAAAGGGGAAGTGGAGAAATTGATGGACTGTGGAACAGTGAAGGTGCATATTCCTGGGCTGGAACAACCATGTGGGGAATGAGAGTCCATAAGTATTGGGCATAAGAAGGCTCCTAGAGAGAATCCTTCCATTTTCACTATGAAGTCTCCTGTAACCTTAGCATAGTCTAGGATTCCCTTGCCCTGGGTGGAGCTTAGTCCTAGCTCGGGGGTGACCCACTGCTGAGCATGATGAGCAACATGGTCTAAGGCTGGGAGGTTTGTGGAAGGTCTACATACAGTTGGTGTACTTCAATTGAAAGAAAAGTACCCATTCCTATGTTCATTTACATATTGTCTATATGTACATCTGTTATAATTGATGAATATTCCCTGTGTATGTTGTTATATTATGGGTTTTTCCTGTGAGTACTCCATGTATGATTTTATTGCTAATTCTGCATTAATCTATGTATGAACAGAATATGTTGTCTGTTTATGTTTATATGCATATGATAATTGTTGTTTTTATGAGTAGTGTTTTCCATCCTGTTGGTGGTTGGGAGTGTTACAAATTGGTATCAGAGCTAAGAGAGATGTCCTGTAGTGACGTTGCCTGGCATGTTGGTGGCTAGGGACGTTACAAATTGTTTTTTTGTTGAAGCACGTATATTTATCCTTTTATTTAAGAGAATATTTTTTGGGAAAATTGCAACAAATAGAGTCAAATAATATCATTTCCCTTTCCACAATGCCTTCTCATCATGCATATTCTAAATCTCGATCTATATCACCCTATGCAAACATTGTCAAAGAACTTGTTCTTCCCCTCACCACGTGCACACACATGGGATCCTGCCCCCCTTTTCTAGTTGGACACATTCATATCTCTACCTAGATATGATGGGAAAATGTAGGGAGGCTTTATGGACTCATGGATCCATAACTTACATTCCTATTTCAATATTTCCATAGGCATCACCAAATATCAATTCCTCCAACTCATACAATTCCATATAAAGGGTACAATTCTAAAATGGTGTAAATATCATTTCGAACTTACTCCAACACATTATTGTAGTTTCCATTTGGAGTGCTTTAACACTTGTGGTTATTTCTTCCAAGTTGTTTGTAGATGCTTTTATCCTCCTAGATATAGGAAATTTTTTATGTGCTAGTTACTACATCTTTTCCAATATCATGGTAAAAGTGTCTGGTAATACATTAAAGTATTCACTCAATTTCAATTTCCCCCTCCAAATATAGGACATATAAGAGGTACTTACTCTTAAATGTAATTATATATGGCTCATTGCATTTGTGAGGAAGCAAGATTGTTTTAGAGTAGCACCCTCAACTAGGCCTTCCTTCATGCTATAGTAGTGGAATGTTAGCTTGAAAATCACAACTATATTCCTTCCTTCCATGACCCTAACCCTAGAACTAAAATTTCACCACAAAATACACCCTCATTGACATAAATATTGTAATCCCACCATCATCATGCACTCAACAATGGTGCATCTATCGTAGATTTGAAACCTTTTGACTCTGCACGTTCTAGGCGCTTCTCAGTTTACGGGTGATAACTCCTCTTCACTATCCCCTTCACTCATATTCAATTCTTTCATTTTCCATGTGTCTCCCCATATTCCCTTGATTTGTCGACACGTAGCTCCCCTCTGGATCAATGACTATCGTTGACTCCGCCTTTTCGGCCTCCAGGAGTTTCATCTCTCAATTCTACTCTTCTCTGCATGGCGATCTCCCGGAGTGGAATATCTATTTCCACCTACCCCCTTGAATCCATGGCTAAGGTCTCCTCCATGGATCCAGCCTTTAGGGATCTCAAATCTCAAGTCCCTTTTTCCTTCTTCTTAAATTACATGGAATCCTGCCATGTGTCCACTTAAATCGAATGGTTCTCGTCATTTCCAAGACTCCGGCCTTCGACAATTTCAAGTTTAAACAACCATGAGTCTCCAAAGTGAACCTTCCAGAGTCCATGATCCAGTGACACCTATCCAACCTAGATCTATGGATAATATTCACTCCGGATGTTCAGGCTTCGGCTTTTTTAGTTCTCAAACTAAAAACTCCAAGGTAAATCTCTCCGGAGCTCCAAATCTGGTGACAAGTTTCCCCTTGCAGATCAACGACTCTCAGCTCTTTAGCTCCCCGAGCTACGACTATTTTAACACTTCAACTTATTCTTCCTTATGGATCTCCCAACTCGTTGACACATATCCTTCTTGGATCCAATGGTTCAAGCTCTCCTTTCGCAAATTGAGATTTCACGACTTGCGATTTACAAGCTACCACTTCCATTCCCGACTTCCGAAATGATGACATTTTGGAATGCCCAAATCTAACGGCTCATGCTTCTATGGATATAACAGTTCATATCTTCCCTTCGCGTATCGAGACTTCACGTTTCATGAAGATGGATGGGTGCTCACTTCCCTACTTTTGATCCCTGATACCCCAAAATTCTCACTGGACAATCGATGGTCCAGATCTCTCCTTGATCAACGGCTCAGATTAAATCATGATTTCGTGTTTCACAAATCCTCAGGACTCCACCCTTTGACCTCTTTCCCCTGTGAGTCAGAGAAATGTTGATCTGTTTCCATGTATCCCCTTTTGATGGACAGTTCTGATGATTGTGGGATTTTGTGTTTTAGAGATTCACAGATTTCACTCTGCTTCTTCTAAATCTTTTGAATTGTGAAACTCTGATAATTCCTCGCGACTAACCAATGTGCTACTTTTATGAGATCTAATGGCTTGAAAGATTTTGTCTTGAAAGATTATCTTGAAATTTCTTCACTCCACCTTTAGACACTTCAATTCTTCAAGACTCAGACACTTTTCTAAGTGATACCTCTCAAGATTTAAAACCACTATTCCTCCTGAACTTTATTTTCGCTTTCTTTCCTAACTTGGGATATTTTCAAAACATTGCAAATACTATGCCTTCCAAATTTCTCTTGTGAGCCCTGTAAATTTAGGTCTCATCTGCATTTCTGAAAGCATTATCCCTCCTACAATTTTGTCAATGAAACATGACTTTGGCCCTACGGACACTTGCGCTCTATGTGCAACTTTGCACTATTCTCTCTTGAGCTTCCGAATGTCGAAAGTCTCTCGACCTTAACCTTCTTGCAACTACACTGGATCTAACGACCCAAATTCTATTGAAAAATATATGGATCTACCCTAGCATATTATTATCTTGGTAGTTTTTATACAAGGCTCCTATAGACAGTTGTTTAAATTTATCTTCAATCCTTAAAGAAAGGATAGAGGGGGAAATCCCTACTGGAGATGATTTTCCTAAAACAATAGTTATGATCGCAAATGTTATGTAGAGTTTGAAGACTCACTTAAATAAGGGACCAACTCTGTAAAAGGTAACAGGTTTAAGTATTTAATTCCCTGGACATTTGTTCCTGAGATTAAAAAGGAAAAGAAACTATAACCCCTTTGTTATAGTTAACATAGTCGGCTAAAGAGGAAATTTCATACAATAATCAAACATAGCTTCCTCTGTAATAGATGTTCATATAGCTTGGAGAATCCGTATAGGTAACAATAGATATACATATATAGTCCAATTCTGATATTCACTTGAACTTCCATTTGGTAATTGTACAATTTAAACATTCCTTAATATTAGTCACACATCGATCTGTTAATTGTTTTATATTGTAGACCATAGATTATGTAACAGGGATAGGAAAATTTCACACTTTCGTCAACAACAATACATACAACAGTTTTCTTATCTCTACTCAAGAAAGTTCCATACATTTATCAATGGGTAACACATACAGCAGGCGTTCTTGACTCTACTCAATGCATAATTCAATTGTGATGGCCTAATCAATAATTCATTTCTTTCTACCCAACAAGAAGATGTATTCTATCCATCATCCATTCATGTAACATTTAACTAGAACTAAGTAAATACATTCTACCAATTATTAATAAATAGAATGATCAACCAAGAAAGAGTATAAGAACATATCTAAACAAATTGTTGGGACAACAAATGGAACAACCATGTTCCACCCAACCATAGAACATAACAACCAAATTACTTGTTCTTTTCACCCCCTAGCCCGACAATGAATCCATGAGGGTGAACCTTGAGCTCCTCTTTCTCTATCATCCTCTTTCAGATCCCAATTCTCCTTGCCTCACACTCAGAAAGAGTGCTCATAACAACAAGTTTGTCTTTCTTCAGATTGGAAGTTATCCTTGCTTCACACTCAGAATTAGTGCTCGTAATAGCAAGTCTGTCTTTCCCCAACATACTAGGTAGTGTCCCGCCTCCTCCCATATGCTATATATGCAAAAGCATCTTTTGCCTAGGTCTTTTCCCCTTGGGAATTTTTGCAGCTTTACAAATCCCTGATTTTTAGGGGCTACCAATGGCCAAATTCTAGATTTTCCACTTGTAAAATTCAGCCCTGAGGTAATTCAAGCTTGTTCCCAACTCACGGAGTCAGGGTCAGCTGATTTCAACCTGGTTGTTCCATTTGTCTCTCAGCAATAGATATATAAATTATTTGTCTCTTGCAAGTGTCATAGTCAAAGAATTAGTTGGGAAAATCAAATATTTGCCCAACCAGTCGCAATAATTAATTACAATTAACTAAATTCCCAATTCGAAATTTCCATAAATGACAATAATTTTCCAAATTTGAATTTGACGAAAACGAAAATAAATTCCTAAGTATTTTCAATCTTCCAAAAATAATTTATTTTTGGGGATATTACATCCTTTCCCCCTTCAGTACAACACTATCCTCAGTGTTCATTCCTTTCTTGGAACAGGTTTGGATATGATTTTTTCAAATCTTCCTCCAATTCCCAGGCAGCCTCCTCGGGACTAAATTGCTTCCATTGCACTTTTACCTGGGTGACGACTATGTTCCATAGTGATATTTCTCTCCTATCCAGAATGCGCAAAAGTTATGTTTGGAACTCGCCTTTTGGTTCCACCTGCACCATGTTCTAATCAATCATGTGAGTAGGATCATGAACATAATGATTTAACAAAGAAACATGAAATACAATATGAATTTTCAAATTTGCAGGAAGTGCAAGTTGATATTCCACGAGTCCAATTCGAGCTAATATCTCTAAAGGGCCACAAAACCCGGGTGCCAAGTTGGAACATCTTCCTATATTTAATGAAATTCTTCTTTATTTGACTTTTAAATACACATGGTCTCCAACTCGAAATTCTTGGGGTCTTCTTTTCAAGTCCTCGTAACTTTTCTGTCGGTCCTATGCCTCTTTTAAATTTTGTTGTACCTTTCTTACCGTACTCTCCATTTCCTGGAGAATTCCTAGTCCCACTATGAGTCTGTCAATTGGGTTATCCCAGTTAATCGAAGTTGTACAATTTATGTCATACAGTACTTTGAAGGGGCTCATCTTAACCGATGCATGGTAACCATTATTGTATGTAAATTCCACCAAGTGTAGGTAGTCTTCCCACTTACTTGGTTTCATCCTTATGTGCATTCGTAGCATATCTTCTATGATTTGGTTCGTTCATTCAGTCTATCCATTCGTTTGTGGATGATAGCTTGTGCTGAAATTCAAGTTAGTATTCAACCCTCCAAACAATTCTTTCCAAAAAGTAGATGTAAATTTTACGTCTCTATCCAAAATCACCATTTTTGGAATACCATGCAGTCTAAAAATTTCCTTCATGAATATTTTAGTGATGTTAATAGATTTAAATGTAGATTTTACAGGAATAAAATGTTTAGAATTACTAAGATTATAGACTACTACCATAATTGAATCATTTTGTTTTTGAGTTCTAGTCAAACTTGTAATAAAATCCAGTGATATAGTCTCCCATTTCCATTCCAGCACAAGTAGAGGTTGCAATAGGCTAGCTGGATGGTGGTGTTCAGCTTTCACTTGTTGACAATATTGGCACTTAGATAATTATTCTTCTATCTCACCTTTCATATTAGGCCAATAAAATAACTTCCTTAGTGTTACCATTTTTTGGTATCCAGGATGACCAGAATATGGTTGATTGTGTACTTTGTCCAAAATAGTTGACTTTAATTCAGCAAAATATGGTATGTATAATCTATTTTTAAATCTTAGAAGACCATTTATGTCCAAACTCATATTTGTTCTGTCTAAATTTTCTGCATTATTTCGTAAATCTGCCACTGTTTTAATGTAACTTTCATCATTATTACTTGTAGCCCTTATCCTCTACTCAAGATCTCTTTCATCCCTGCTAATGTTTATTTCAAATAGCCCATGAATTCTTCTACTTAAAGCATCAACCACCTTATTTTCCTTACCCTTGATGTGTCTTACCTAGAAGTCAAATTCACTTAAGAAGGCCAACCACCTTTCTTGCCTTGCGTTGAGGTCCGGTTGACTAAACAAAAAATTGACACCAATATTATCAGTCAATAACATAAATTTTCTACCCATTATATAGTGTCGCCACATCTTTAAAGCGTGTATTACAATTGCTAATTCCAAGTCATGAGTGACATAGTTTCGTTCATGATTTTCTTGTTTTTGGGACTCATAACAAATAACGTGTCCTTCATGAGTTAGGACACCTCCCAAACCTTCTTTACCTGCATCCACACAGACTATGAAGTCTTTGTCCGGATCTTCTACCTTGAAAATGGCTGCAGTTGTTAACAATTCCTTTAACTTATCAAAACTATCCTGACATTTCTGTGACCAGTTAAACTTGGTTCCCTTCTTTCGTAATGATGTGATAGGGTATGTAATCTTGGAGATTCCCTCTATAAATATATGGTAATATCCGGTGATTCCTATGAATGATCGGATGTTTGCTACATCCTTAGGGATCGACCATTCCATGATGACTCTTATTTTTGTAGGGTTGACAACAATACCTTCTTCAGAAATTACATGTCCTAGGTACTGTATTTTCTTTTGATAAAAGTCACACTTGTTGAATTTAGCATATAGTTTATGTTTTCTTAAAGTTTGCAGTACTATCCTTAGGTGTTCTTCATTTTCTTCTTCTATTTTAGAATACAATAGGATATCATCAATAAATAGCAAACAAAACTTATCTAAGTACTGACTAAAAATGTTGTTCATTAGACACATAAATGTCATTGGTGTGTTAGTGAGTCCAGACGGTATAACAACAAATTCGTAATGTCCATATCTTGTTTTGAATGTTGTTTTACTTATGTCCTCATCTTTTATTATAACGTGATGATAACCATATCTTAAGTCCAATTTAGTAAAAATCTTTGCCCCACCTACTTGATCGAACAAATCATTGATTCTAGGTAAGGGGTATTTGTTATTAACAATCATTTTGTTTAATTGTCTGTAATCAATGCATAATCTTAGAGTTATGTCTTTGTTTTTAACAAAATGGACTGGTTCTCCCCATGGTGAGACACTTGGTCAGATGTATTCCTTGTCCAACAGTTCTTGTAGTTGAATCTTTAATTCTGTTAACTCGGGTAAACTCATTTGGTAGGGTGCCTTAGATATAGGAGCTGAACCAGGAAGTAGGTCAATAGAAAAGTCTATCTCTCTCCTACAGGGTAATTCAGGTATCTCATCAACAAACACATCTCTAAAATCATGCAAGACAACAAAATCCTCTAAGATAGGTTTGTTTTCTTTTTCCAACATATTTTCCACTTGGATAGCATAAATTTGACAACCTTTTCTCATGCACTTCTTAAATTGCATTGCTGAAATCTATCTAACTGAGACTAGTTTTTGTATGCCTTGTACTATCCTAACAATGTCGTTTTCATCTTTATACTTGAGTGATTTTTCATAACAATCTAAAACTTCTTTATACCTTTCTTACATGTCCATCTCGATTATTATATCATAAGAACCTAACGGTAGAATATTAAGATTTATCTTTGTGTTTTGATCACCTAAACTGAATTCACAGTTGGAAATAAAATCATATACTTTTCTTTTTGTTCTAGTTGCTAGTTGTACTAGCCAAGATTTTTCATGTCTTGTTTTCTTAAGTTTATTTGCATCCACTAGACCAGGATAAATATAACTCAAAGTAGCTCTTGGATCAATTAAAACAGAAAGACGAGTATTGTTAACTTTACCTTCAACTTCCACTACATTGGACTGGTGATCAGCTTGTCAGTCATCCACGACTGCATTGATCCTATGTAAGATTCTTCCCACAGATCCCACTGTAGAGGCTTCCTGTAGATTGTGAACAGTAGTCCTAGCTCCAAAATTTAAACATGGATAGTTCCTCCTTAAGTGAGGCTCTCCACATTACCATCATTTTAACAGTTCTCTTGAGTTGTCCCCAAACTTCTTTGTTCCCAGATTAACTGGTTTACCACCTCTTGGAGTATTCTGTTTATTGGAGTGAAACTCTTTCATTGGAAAACTCTTTGTTGTGTTCCATAAAGGGGTTGGTTGATATCCCTTCTTCTGTTGGTTCATTCGGTCTTGTTTCTAGTCTTTCCAAGCCTTGGGAAATTTCCACCATTATTTGTATTGGTCATAACACATTCGAGCCTTCCCAAAAACTTCACTTAGGACTTGGGTTTATCAAATTTGATTATGTCCTTATAGGACTGTGGTAAACAACTTAGGAACCACTGGATTTTTACATTGTCCTCTTGGATATAAGGCATGAACCTTAATAATTCCAGGAATTTGTTTATCAGGTCATCCATAGTCATTTAACTGAGTCATAGTTCATAAAACTCCTTGGTTTTTCTTTCATAGTAAATTTCAGATAAATAATTTTTATTAAAGTATTTCTTAAAATCCAACCACTCCATCTGTTTTCCTTTAGGCCCTTTGCCAACTTCAGGTCCTACCACCATATGCTTGCCTTTCCTTTCAGATTATAGATGGCCATTCTGAATTTCATATTGTTGGAATAGTTGTATATATGGAAATACATTTTTATGTCTAGTAACCATGCTTCAGCCTCCTCTCCTGTCTTGGATTCCCCATCAAAGGTGGACGGTTTGATTTTCTTAAACTCGCCCTCAAGATGGTCCACCTGTTTCATTTTTCTTCCGTTGGTTGTTTTATCTTCTGCTAATGGTGTACCTTCGGAAGAGTTGTCCCCTTTTTCTCCTTCAGGACAAGAATTTTTGGAGGCCCTTTTATTGACCTCTTATTCCTTATTATTTTCCTTCAGGCTCTTGATTTTTACTATGCTATGAAATAGTACTTCATTTATTTCCTGCTGTTCTTGTTGTGCCTTTTTTAGTTTTTCATCGTCTGCTTTGAAAACATGCAGTTCCACAATGAGATTCCTCATGGTTTCCAGAACCTCAGTAGGTGAACTTCTTTCACTGTTCTACCTCAGATATTCAAGAGGTATTTTTTCAGGATTCTCCTTGAGTCTGATCTTGGCTTCATTCTATGCTGCCATGATCACAACAGAAATATTTTTTTTTTGTTTGTGACAGTAATTACTTTTGTTATTTTTTTCATAAAACAAAAAAATGTGTTAAGCAAACATTTTTGTCCCTATCTAAGGTCAAAGTGCTATAACCTTTTCTTTGATACCATATGTAATTTTCCCCAAATTTACCAATAAAAAAAAAAAAATCTTACGGACCTTAAAACTCTTTCTCTTCGAACAGCTTATCTTGAAAGGCCAATTTTTATTATAAGTAGGTATTTATCATCACTATTTACCTTTTCAAGTTTTATATTTCCAGTTATTGACACAAATTAAATATCATTATAACAGATTTTATCTCTGGTTCTTTCATACTATATAGTAGTCATATACTTAAAGGGTCAAGATAACTTCACTGTACCCCAACCTCTAAGATTACCAACATATCTAACATAAGCGTAATGGTTAGTAAAGTCCCACAAATCATTATGATCATTTCCCAATATCTATATATAAATATATACATGTATTAACGTTATATTTATAGAGTAAGAACCCCACTCGAATTACAAAATATCCTTAAGCATAGATAGTATCCATGTCATATAGGTCTAAACAATGTGCAGTTCAAATCATAGAATTGTGTGCTTAAAGAAAATAAGGTTCAGTTCATCTATCACATACTTGAAACATTCTAACTCTGCATGCTCTAGGCACTTCTAAGTTTACAGGAGCTAACTCCTCTTCACTAGCCCCTTCATTCATATGCGCTTCTTTCCTTTTCCAAGCCTATCCCTAGACTCCCTCGATATGTCGACATGTATCTCCCCTCTGGATATAAGACTATTGTTGACTCCACCTTTCCGGCCTTTGGGAGTTTTAACTCTCTACTCTACTCTTCTCTCCATGACGATCTCCTGGAGTGGAATATCTATTGCCACCTGTCCCCTTGAATCCGGGGCTAGGGTCTCCTCCACGGATCCGGCCTTCGAGGATCTCAAATCTCAAGTCCATTTTTTCTTCTCCTTAAATTATGCAGAATCCTGCCACGTGTCCACTTAAATTGGACGGTGCTTGTCATTTTCGAGACTCCGGCCTTCGGCGATTTCAAGTTTCAACAGCTACGAGTCTCCGAAGTGAATCCTTTTGGAGTCCACGATCTACTGACACATGTCCAACCTAGATCGATGGCTAACGTTTTCTCTGACTGTTCAGGCTTTGGTTGTTTCAGTTCTCAAACTAAAAACTCCAGGGTAACTCTCTTCGGAGCTCCTAGTCTGGTGACAAGTGTCCCCTCGCAGATCAGCGACTCTCAGCTCTTCGGCTCTCGAGCCTACGACTATTGTAACACTTCAACTTTTGCCTCCTTCTGGATCTCCCACCCCATTGACACGTATACTTCCTAGATCCAATGGTCCAGACTTGCCTTTTGCAAATTGGATTTCGCAACTTATGATTTCCAAGTTAACACTTCCTCCACATTCCCAACTTATGAAATGTCAACATTTCAGAACGCCCAAATCCGACAGTGCACGCTTCTCTGGATCTAATGGTCTGTATCTTCCCTTTATGCATAGAGACTTCACATTTCATGAAGTTGGATGGGTGCTCACTTCCTTGCTTCCAATCCCTGATACCCCAAAATTCTCCTGGACAATCGATGGGCCAGATCTCTCCTCGATCAATGGCTCAGATTAAATCACGACTTCACGTTTTGTGAATCCTCACGACTCTTCCCTTTGAACAATTCTCCCCACAAGTTAACGAAATACTAATCTCTTGCCACGTGTCCCCTTTCCATGGACGGTCCCGATGATTTAGGAATTTCGCATTTTGGAGTTTCACAAATTTCACTCTGCTTCTTCCAAATCTTCTAATTTGTGAAAATCCGATAATTCCTCATGACCAAACACTGCGCTACTTTTATAAGATATAATGGCTTGAAATATTTTGGCTTCTCCTGGATGGATCTAAACCCTTGAACTTCCTTTGATTATCTTGAAATTTTTGCGCTCCACCTTTAGAAACTTCAACTCTTCAGGACTTAGACACTTTTCTAAGTGATACCTCTCGAGATTTAAAACCACTATTCTTCCTGAACTTTATTTTCACTTTCTTTCCTAACTTGGGATATTTTCAAAACGTTGCAAAGACTACACCTTCCAAATTTCTCTTGCGAGCCCTGTAAAATTAGGTCTTGTCTGTGTTTCTGAAAGCATTGTCCCTCCTAAGCTTTCCTCAATGAAACATGACTTCAGCCTTGCACACACTTGCACTTTGTGTGAAACTTCACACTATTCTCTCCTGAGCTTATGAATGTTGAAAGTCTCTTGACCTTAGCCTTCTTGCAACTACACTCGATCTAACGACCCAGATTCTATTGAAAAAGATACGGATCTACCCTAGCATACTATTATCTTGGTATCTTTTATACCAAGATCCTATAGACAGCTGGTTAAATTTATCTTCAATCCTTAAAGAAAGGATAGAGGGGGAAATCCCTACTGGAGACAATTTTCCCTAAACAATAGTTATGATCGCAAATGTTATGTAGAGTTTGAAGACTCACATAAATAAGGGGCCAACTCTGTAAAAGGTAACATGTTTATGTATTTAAGTCCCTATACATTTGTTCCTGAGATTAAAAAGGAAAAGAAACTGTAACCCCTTTGTTATAGTGAACATAGTTAGCTGAAGAAGAAATTGCTTGCAATAATCAAACATAGCTTCATGTGTAATAGATGTTCATATAGCTTGGAGAATCCGTAAAGGTAACAACACATATACATATATAGTCCAATTCTGATATTCGTTCGAACTTCCATTTGGTAACTGTACAATTTAAACAATCCTTAATGTCAGTCACATATCAATCAATTAATTGTTTTCTATTATAGACCATAGATTATATCACAGGGATACAAAACTTTCACACTTTCATCAACAACAATACATACAACGGTTTTCTTAGATCTACTCAATAAAATTCCATACATTTATCAATGGTTAACACATACAACAGTCGTCCTTGACTCTACTCAATGTATAATTCAACTATAAAGTCCTAGTCAATAATTCATTTCCTTCTACCAACAGGCAGATGTATTCTATCAGTCATTCGTCCATAGAAAATTTAACCATAACTAAGTAAATACATTCTACCAATTATTAATCAACAGAACAATCAACCAGGGAAGAGTAGAAAAAAACATTTGAACAAGTGGGACACCAAATGGAACAACCAAGATCCACCCAACCATAGAACATAACAACTAAATTACTTGTTCTGTTCACCCCCTAGCCTGACTATGAATCCATGATGGTGAACCTTGAACTCCTTTTTCGCTACCGTCCTCTTTCAGATCCCAATTCTCCTTACCTCACACTTAGAAATAGTGCTCATAACAGCAAGTCCATCTTTCCTCAGATCAGAAGTTCTCCTTGCCTCACAATCATAACTAATTCTCATAACAACAAGTATTTCTTTCCCCAGAATACTAGTCTGTGTCTTGCCTCCTCCCATATGCTATATATGCAAAAACATCTTGTGCCTAGGTATTATCCCCTTGGGAATTTTTGCATCTTTACAAATCCCTGATTTTTAGGGGTTGCCAATGGCGAAATTCCAGATTTGCCACTTGTAAAATTCATCCCTGAGGTAATTCAAGCCTGTTCCCCACTCATGGAGTCATGGTCAACTGATTTCAACTAGGTTGTCCCATTTGTCTCTCAGCAATAAATATATAAATTATTTTTCTCCTACAAGTGTAATAGTCAAAGAGTTAGTTGGGAAAATCAAATCTTTGCCCAACCAGTCACAATAATTAATTACAATTAACTAAATTCCCAATTCAGAATCGCCATAAATGGAAATAATTTTCCAAATTCGAATTTGCCAAAAACGGAAATCAATTCCTAAGTATTTGTAGTCTTCCACAATAATTTATTTTTGTGGATATTACATTGCAACACCATGTCCTCAACCAGGCTAGGCACAACGATACACCTCCTAACCTTGCAACCACTCCTAACCATTCCTTCTTTAGTACTAAATTGAGAGAAAGAAGGAATGATATCCAATTAAACTAAGAGGAACTAATTAGATAATGAGGTTTCTTGGATGGAATATGTGCATGTGCGACCAATTCCCAAGTAAAAGGAGCACCCTATTCTTTACATCACATTTTTTGTGTGTTTCCTTTCCTGTAAGCATGTGGTTGTTA
>JASDQU010216249.1:5841-17690 GCA_032191745.1 Picea mariana
TGCCTTGTTTACCATGTTACGAGGAAAACCTTGGATTGATAGAGATCAAGCTAGAAAGAAGGAAGAAGAATAAGTCTTAGAAAAGAAGAGACAAGAGTTAAAATATTTCATGACCCGAAAGATTGCACAGTTGATGGAAGAACAGGAGAACAGATCGAAGCTACTTAACACTAGAAGCCCAGATATCGAAGCTACGGGAACATCTGAAGACATACAGAAGGCTGACATTTCTACCCCAAATAAAGAAGAAGTGATACACTGGAATCCTAAGAAAGGATCTCAGTAGCGCGAAGTGACTATGCCCAAGGAAAATAAGAATCGAAATGGGAAAAGAACCACCGACACGAAGCTCACGGGGAAAAAGGCTAAGAATCTACGTAAGAAGAAGGTCAAGATTGAAAAGTTATAGCAGGTTCCAGAGGGTACCTCACAGAAAGAAACCTTACAGAATTGGAGCTTCGTCATGATATCATAACAGCGACATATGCCACTTCGCTATGGTGAAGCAATATAGTTGTTGAAATCCACTTTACTAGAGATAGAAAAAAAGTAGGAAGCCAAGCAGGAAGAAGTGTTTAGTCGCATCAGGGATGAGCTTCAAGGAGTAAATCAATAAATACAGTCTAGCCGCACAGTTTCCACTGGGCCCCTGCCATCAGGAACACCAGACTTAAGTGATGAACCATCCCAACTACATCAGATTGCTAACACGGTCGAAGCTCGGCTACGACGAGCTCAAGAAGAGATAGCACAAGCCACCCAGGGTTTAGCGCAAGTTCAGAAAGACCTTGAGGACCACAGAAGTACTGCAGAAAAGGAAAAGATCGCTCTACAAGAAAAATGGGATGAAGATAAAGCAACACTACAGAAAAACAAGGAACAGTTGCTCACAGAGCAACTCGAAGTACGGGAAAGGGTTCACAGCGCACTTCGCTCTGTGATAGTCATAGAAGTGACAACTGAGGAACGAGTCCCATAATAGGTGGCGCAACTCGAAGAAGTAATACAACAGCTTCAGCAGCGCATCACAAATCTGGAACTTCGTACCGTACCCAAAACTCTTCAAGAAATCAGAGATCTAAGAGAGGCAACTGCTCGCAGCGCAGTTGGCAGAATGAAATCCCTTGCCTTAGAGTGCAAGCAACTGAGCTACAGGAGCGCTCAGACATATGAAAACCTTACAGAAAATCCAGAGTTACAGGTGTTGGAGTCACAGCTCCAGGCAGCAAAGAAGCACGCAGATATGCTACAGGCACAGCTGAAGGCCTTAAAACCAGTTGAAAGAATGAAGAGGCTTCAAGAGTAGCGCATGGACCAGCAACAGATCCACACGATCTAGACCAAAGTGATGGAAGTCTCTCAATGACTTCAACCAGTGAAAGAGAAGGCATTCCAACTGTTCACCAAAGTTGAAAGCCAAGGAGCAAAGCTTGAACAAGTCGTCATCACATCAAAACAGCGCCTATAAGGGCCAGTCAATGACGCACTCATCTAGAAGTTCACTGAGAAAGAGGTTGTAGCATTGCAGAAGGTCGAAGCAGCTTGAGCCAAGCTCGAGGCATTCGAGGCAAAATTGCTCAGACCAGAGTGACTCGGGACGAGTCATAGGTGAGTGTTGGGGGCCTATTGGCCCTTAACCAAGTTTTTTGAGAACTTGGTCATATTTGACCGTTTTTGGGACTTTGACAGCCCGTCGAAGATGAAGCACCAGAAGAATCGGAGATTGCAGAATCTCAGCCCACTTTTGGGTCCCTTCTTGGGTTTTGGGAATATTTAATGGAAAAGGGATGTCAGCCTGTGGGTTCACCCACGCTTAGGCCCACTTTTGCAAATGTATAAATAGACGTCTAGGAATATAGTAGAGTATCTACGGTATCTATGTTATATAGTATAAGTTCCAAGAGGGAATATGTGTGATCAATATTTTTGTGCATTCTGTATAGACTTGCAGAGCTTAGTGCAAGTTCTTGTGTGAAGGTATAGAAGGCTTTGTGTTGAAAGGAAAGGAAGAAGGATCTGGCAAGCTGCACAGATATTCTGTCCTGTGTGAAGTAAGGGTTCTACTGCTCTGTGCTTGTAACCGATTGGCCGATGATAATAAAGAAGAAGAGTTGGTGGACGTATCCCCATAGTGGGGGTGAACCACATAAATCTGTCTGTTATGCTTTGTGCTTTGACTTGATGTGTTTATCCCTGCTTTTTCAAAGTGATTTGATATATTTAGATGGATATACTTATGTTTTGTGCTTCATTAGATGTGTATGAATATTAGATCTTATATATATGAATATGCTTAGTGTTGATCTACTAGATCTGATCCATTTTATTGTTGCTAAGTACTAAGGTACCTTAGATCTAAGTGAATGTTGCGATGCCCTCTGCTATCTGCGAAGTATAATAAGGGTTGAATATTGATGAATGATCAATGCTAAGTGCTCTGTAAGTGATATAATCATAGACCTGTGTCCTAGCTAAGTTTGTAGACACCTGAGTTTTGCAACCACCCCTGCTTCTACCTCGGGTGAGACTTCATCTACTTCATAGGTGTTGTCGAAAGGGTCGGTAGTTAGGGTTTTGTTGGTGTGTGTTTGTAGCGTTGAACCCCGGGTCTGCCTCTGTGCCAACAATGTCTCTAGCCTTTGATTATCATTCTGGAGTTAAGCCACTAGTTTTTCAATATGGGGGCAGAGTACCAACCATCCATGGGTATCCCAATCTTTGGAATTTACATTGGGAATTTACAAGCATACTTTAATTTTGTTTCAATCTTGTGTAAAAATGAAACCAATATCGATCTTAGTCTTTGTTCTTTCTCATGCTCGTAAATACATGAGAATGTAACCGAGTATACTTTTATCACTTTTTCGGACTCGTAAAGGTTATACGAAAAAGGAACCCTCTGGAGTCTCATTTAAGCTCTTTTCAGACTCTCTAAACATGAAAAGATTGTCGAGTGATCTTGCTTCCTTTCACACTCGTTAAAAGGTTTGAAAGGGCATCTTTCGAGTGGTAGTTTATTTCTTTTTTGGCCTCGTGAGACTAAAATTGCGAAAAAGGACAACCCAGGAGTCTCCTTTAGGTTCTTTTCAGAATCTCTAAACATGAAAAACCACCGAGTTTTCCTTCTTTGGACTGGTTAAAATTACACATTGAAGGGCCCATATGGGAATGAACCCTTACTTCTTCTAGTTTGTTAAACAAAGGAAGAAGAACTTACCGAAGGTGAGTTATATCGAGCATGTGTTATCCTCCTCGAGCTCGTTAAATTAAAAAGAGGTACTCATCTATATTGGCGGGGGGGAAATTGAAGGAAGTGGGTCAAGTTTTTGAGAATCCTTTATGGCATCTTTTTTCCCCCTTGAACATGGCACCTGTTTGTGTCTCATCTTACAGTTGGGTAATCTGCTTGTCTTTGATTCATACCAATTCCATGTGTCTCCATACTTTTTCATCCAGTCAAAGATTGTTCTTATTATCGTCACATTACATTTTGGTACTCGTCGAGTCAATGTTGTCAAGTCAGTTGTCATGCATGTTCAAGGGAAGTTTCACTTCAAACCATCCATCTACAGTATTACCAGTTTCCATTTTCTATGTCAGTCCATACTCATTTGATTCACCATCTTACATCACTTTCCTATGTCATTTTTGTGTCTTTCATGGGGGATACATCAAGGCCCTTCTTCGATGAGTCTTTTCCTGTCGACTTCAACACATCATCCAGAACTTAGACTTAGAAACCAATTATTACCTTGGGACCTGCATGCCTCAAGGGAAGGACTCCTCACTTCCGAAAGTGGGTTTACATCATTGACCTCTGATCGGATGATTCCACGAATGTTTGACTTCAGCTCATCTTTTCACATTCATTGGATTGTACTAGGGTACCTTGGGAGTCATTGACATCACTGGTGATTTCCCTCACACTTTTTAACGATTTACCTCATTGATCGGTAATCAAGTGGTTTCTACCATTTTCAACATCAAAACATCTATTCACATGGCTAGATTCATACAACATCGGGATTGGGACGAAGACCCTGGGTTGAGCATTCACTCTGTTAAACTACTTTTCCCATGCTGCGAAGGAGATCATTTGAGCATGTTGATGTATAGACTGTCACATAGATCCACATTGTATTGGTCTGTGGCTATATTTTATCATCTCGTAGCTCCACTGTGTATTTTTCGTGGCTACGATCAGTTCATGTCATGGAGGTATGGATCCAAATTGTATCTTTGGTGGCCATATCCTTAGTCAATATTTTTCATGGATCCGCAGTGTATTGGTCGACAGTCATGCTTTGAGTCATATCTTATTCCAAGCATAGGTATCCCTGCCTCGGAAATGGAACATTTTTTAATACTGTTTGATGGTTGTTTGCATCTTCTTCCAGGTTCTCCAACTCCACACCCTTGCATTAAAGATTTGTAAAGTGTTCCAGCCATCATTCTCTCTTCTGAACTCACACTTTAGGGGGCTTTCTGTTACACATGAAATTTTCCCACCCAATACCTTTCCCTAAGTGTCCTAAAGTGTCATATAAGTGTCTCATACACCTTGACACCATGGAATAACCTATGTCACAATCCCTAGTCAATGTGGAGGATGAATATATTACATGAAGGCCAAAATACCAAGTACACATGAATTATTATTAATATTCATGAAAAATAAATTAATTAAGTGTAAGAATCAAGTGCACATGAATTATTATTAATATTCATGAAAAAGAAAGTAATTAAGTGTGAGAATACACCTCACGTTTGGTTTCCTATTTTTTAGGGAAGGTGGAGGATCTCATGGATGGTTGAAATATTTCCTCCTTAAAATCCTTGAGAGATATTTCCTCCCTAAAATCATTAAGAAATATTTTCTCCCTAAATATCTTAGAGATCCCTTTTTTAGTGGATTTGATGAGAGATCCTCTCCATGGTGGTTAAGCCTCCAAATCCTATATAATGAGTGCTTTCCATGGAAGGGGAGGGCATGGAGAAGTTTAGAGATACCAAACTTATGATCTCATGGGGCATGGAGAAGTTTAGAGATACCAAACTTATGATCTCATGGGGCATGGAGAAGTTTAGAGATACCAAAAGTATGATCTCATGGGGGATGGAGAAGTTTAGAGATACCAAACTTATGATCTCATAAGGAAGGAATAAATTGGAGGTATCAAACTTATGGTCTTGGGAAGCTTTGTGCAAGGGCTGGACAAGGAGGACTTGGAGAGGTTGTTGTGACTTCATCAATGGTTTGTAAGTATCTCTTTTGAGTTCTCATAAATATATATGTGCTTGTCCTAATTCCTTCAAGTTTGTGTACGTTGGCATGGACTTGTATCTTTTGGAAATCTAGCCTTAAACTAATCATGGTAGAATAGGAAGTATTCTTTGTCGTCGTTGTTTATTGGATTGCGGGACTCATTGAAGGACTTGGAGATCAAGCTCAACCTGGACTGAGCGAAGACAAACTTCATAAAAAGGTACTCATACTCTCTTCCTCTTCTCTATGTAATAGTTTAGCTATGTTTAAAGGAATGTCAGTGATCAAAGTTAGCACTTTTTTGTCTTGGTCATAGGGGTCTAAGATCCAAGAGGGAATTCACCTATCCGTCGGGAAATTTTCCTACAACACCTGCACTACTTGTTCCATTTCCAAGCCAACTATTAAAAAACAAGGATTATACACCCCCCTTCCTACTCCCAAAAGGCCCTGAGAATCTATATCAATGGACTACATGTAAGGTCTCCCTTCCACCAAGCATGGAAATGACTGTGTATTCATGGTTGTTGATCAATTCTCTAAGATGGCCATTCTGACCACCTACAAGAAGAGTATCACAACCAAGGGCCGTCGGATCTCAAGGATGAAAGTGTTTTTACAGGAACAAGGGTTTGATATTTGGAAATCGGTTGTTTCAAGATACACCGCTCCAAAGAAACCTCTAAAGACTGTAAACAAGAAGGAATTAAAAAGGAACAACAAAATAGAAATGCATTCCATCTTGGATAGATTATCTGATTCGATAAAAGTCAAAGTGGGACAATGCTCATCAACCAAACATCTTTGGGATAAACTACATAATATCTACTCTACGAGATCTCTTCTTGTAATCATAGATCTAGAGCATGTTGATCGAGAAAAAGAAGATGCAGAGATAAAACAAGAAGACATAAGCTCATCATGTCAGAAATATCTATAAGAAGAAATTGGAAATGGTATGGTATATCCTGAAGCAAAATTCTTGTGTTCCCTAGAAAGACGGAGAAAATAACTTGAAAATGATGAAAAAGATTATGAAGAAGGTGAAGTGGATCTTGAGGCAAAACTAATCAGTGCCTTAAGTGAACTAAAAATAGAAAGAAAGAAAAACAAGTCCCTCAAGGAAGAATTGATCAAGCTAAAGGAGGGTTCTCAAAACCCTAACAAAAATTCTGAAGAAGTCCAGCAGATTATCAAAAATCTAAAGGTTCAGCTGGAAGAAGCCAAAGTAATTGAAGAAAGACTCAAAAATTAGTTGGAAGAAAAGCAGAAAATAAATGAGTGTCTGGAAGATGAAATAACATTATAGAGGAAAGAACTTGAAAAGGCGAAAGAAGAAGTKGCTCTCTTAAAAATCAACRTAAAGGGAGCAGAAAAGAGAGAAGATATTTTGACAAGTCATCTTAAGGAAATATATTAGGACTTAAACAAGCTTGAAGCAGAATTTAGTCAACAAGAAAGAAGATTTGAAGAAGAAATCATTTCCTTGAAAACCCAACTTGAAGAAGAAAAGAGAATGGAAGAAGTAAWGAAGATCCAGATGATGAAGAAAGAAGAAGATATTAAGAAGCTTGAAGAAGAAGTCATCTCATTGAGGGTTGAATTTGACAAGTTCAACAAGAACATGAAGAGATCTCAAGTACTAAAAGGCATTCTCAACTGTCAAAGGTCATCATTTGATAAAGCAGGTTTTGGATACATCGGTGAGGCCTCGTGCAAAGAATATTCAAATGCCAATCCTAGCAAGAGAATTGAAGAGAGAGGAAGATACACACCGCTAATAATGAAAGTAGAAGAAAAGTGTTCCAGATTGCTGGAAAAGAAGAATGAAGAGAAGGCTAAGAACTATGTAGACATTCTCAAAGGAAGGAATCATGGTCAGCAAGAGTAAAAAAGGGATGAATGTACAAGAGGTGTATCTCCAAGAAGACCTTCTATCTCCAAGTATCAAAGAAGTTTCAATCATTGTGAAGGAAACAATAGAAGAGAAGATCATGATCAGCTAAGGAATGAATTCAGAAGGACTACATCACAAATAGGATCATTGGCTCCCATGTATCAAAGTTTCTTTCATGGTTATTGTTTTACTTGTAATAACTTTGGACATAAATTTGTAGATTGTAGATCATATGGAAGAAATGTTCAAGCAAGAGATGTTTACGTGCCCCCCTACAATATTGAATGTTACAAATTCCATAACTATGGGCATATAGCTTGTGATTGTAGAAGCACGATGAATTTTTCCTTGAAGAAAAATATTGATATCAGATACAAGAAGATTTGGAGAAGAAATAAAAAACAAGAAGAACATGTGAATGAAGAACTCTCAGAGATCATATTCACAGGATTTACATAATTTCAAAATCATGACGAATCTACATGAAAAGAGGAATATGTCAGAATTTAGAATGATGATCCTACAACATAGCAGGCTTATGTATTGTTCTAAGCAATCTGGCTTAGAGACTCCCAATAATGTGAATATTGAAGAGGAGGAGTCTAAGCAAGAGCTATTACAGATTGGAGAACTATCTTTCAGGTAGTCTGAAGTGTTTTCATATTTTGGGAATGAAGATTTTGAATGGTCTGATGGTAGAGGTACAAAATGTCTCATGACAGATTGGTTGAATTAAGAACAGTTCTTGGAACACATCCCCATGTAGGTATGAAGAATTCAGTTGGAAGTTACAAGGAATATCATTGGCACACCTTTGAGGTAGAGATTCATGATTGTATAGAGGATTCCAAGCATGCATTCAAGTAGGGATACATTCATTACAGAATGTTGCATAGTTGTAGAGTTTGATTTGAAGATATAGTAGACTAGTGGACATATTTGATTCAGCTTGAGATGTAGGAATATGTGGTGATCAGTTGCAGTAGAGAAGTAAAGTGACAGATGGGTTAGCATTGTATGTAGTTGAGTAGAAGAGTCATGGATAGTTTTGTGACATATGGAAAGAGATGAATTCATGAGATATTTGTCAAGTCTAGAATATAATATTTGACATGAACCAGAGAAGAATATACATGACAGTGGATGAAAGCATGAGGTCAAGAGGAATTGCAGAAATACTTGTTTTCATTGTCATCAAGAGGAATGTTAAGTAAAGCATATGACTCAGAAAAGAAGCATTTTGATAGTTGGAACCAACTAGTTACAGGAAGGAAAGACGTGAGAGGCACAACAAGACATGGGGAGAAAAATAGTCAAAAGGAGTTATACTATCAGGAGGAGATTTTTGAATGATTGTGTCATTAATGTCAGCCTAGTAAAAACATGACAAGCCATGAAGACTTGAATTCAAGTGATGAAGGAACTTTGACATGAACTCTTTTAATATACGTCAGTAGATTACACCAGGAAGTACCAATGGACAAGAAKCCCCAGAAGAGAGGAAATGAAGCATATACAAGAAGCCCYGCATTGATCTACACAACATATTGCAAAGAAGACAGGGGGGAGAATTCATCAGGGGGAGTTACCCTTTGCCATTGATGTCAAAGTGGGAGAGAAAGAACAAAAGMAAGAGAGAAATATCAGAAGCATGAAGATAGGAGGAGAAATGGTCACAGGGGGAGTATGAGTGTTTCCATCAATGCCAAAGGGGTATATTTTTGGGAAATTAGTTGTAATTTSTGTCAACCTTAGAAGAAGTTCAGAAATCACAAGMAATGGTCATGGGGGGGGAGTATGAGTGTTGCCATCAATGCCAAAGGCGGAGATTCTTGGAAAAATAGTTTTCAATGTCAACCCTAGAAGAAGTTCAGAAGCCTCTAGAAGTGATGGGTGTATTTGAATAAGTCTCCAAAGTGGTCCCCTTATGGCRTAGCTTTGAGCATGGCCCTCAYAGGAAGACGCTTTGAAGAAGTCTACAAGAAGCACTGGAAATATAGTTAAGTGGTTAAGAAGCCCCAGAGGCGTGGTCATGAAGTCTGAAGTTAATTGAAGAAAAATAAGGTCATGAAGTTAATTCAAGAAGCCCCAGATCTAAGGTCAAAGAAGTTACAAGTTGGCCCTAAAGTCAAGTAAAGGAGAAAAAGTTGTTGCAAACTAGAAGTTACAAGTCGACTCAAATTTCAAGTAAAGAAGTTACTTGGAAGGGTATAAAGACACATCAAGAACCTCTCATTTCATCATCAATAAAACTCGTGATCTCTTAGCGCAAGTGAAGTATCTTAGGCATGTGAAGGAGGGAGTTCTCGTAGTTGAAGATGTGAGAAGGGTTTTTGGGAAACCCTATCTGAGGTGACCCCCACAGGTCAAGAATAGGGTGTCGTGCGGGGCCCCGCTGATCGTTTTGTACTCATAACGTGAGGCCCCACTCATTTCTCAGTCTAGTCACGCGAAGCTGAGGAAAGGTTATGAAGAAGATTCCCTCTTGTTGATGTTGAATCCAAGGAAGGTATCATGGTCTGAGATTTGATGCACTAGGTTTTTGTAGAATAAGAGGTATGTTTTCTATATGTATTGAGGCTTATATCTTGCGGATTTTGGTATTTACTTGAGGCATATCTTGGAGTAGTTGGAATATGATTGGAGACATATGTTGGATATTTTGAGATATTCTTGAGGCATATTTTGGAGGTTATGGCATATGCTTTGAGAAATATCTTAGATGGTTTGGCACATGCTTGAGGATTATATCTTGGATATTTTGGAACATGGTTTCAGGTATATATTGGATATTTTGGCATATGTTTTAAGGCATATATTGGAGGTTTTGGCGCATGCTTGAGGCATATCTTGGAGGTCTTGGGAACATGGTTTGATGCATATCTTGGTGATATTGGGTATATGATTTGGGGGATATTCTTGGAGACCTTGGTATAAGACTTATGTGGTTATTGGGTTGAACCAACTTTGATGATGATGATGTATCAGTATTATTTATAGTAACAAAGACAGGTTGATTCTCTTATTTATATTTCTAGGAGGTTGGATGGTGCACGGGAATATTGGTGTCTTCAGATAGCAGGTTGGTGCTTGTAGAGGAGTTGTAGCTTCCTTTGAGTTGGTGCTCATAAAAATAGGAGGTTGGAGCATCCTTCCAGTTGGAGCTGGAGAATCTAGGGAGTTGGAGCTTCCTCCAGGTTGGATCCTGTAAACAAGGGGATTGGAGCCTCCTTCCATTTGGAGTTGGAGAATCTAGGGAGTTGGAGCTTCCTTCAGGTTGGAGCTGGAGAACTTAGGGAGTTGTAGTTTCTTTCGGGTTGGAGCCTGTAAATAGGGGGTTTGTGCCTCCTTCTAGTTGGTGATGGAGAATATTGGAAGTTGGTTCTTCATGTGGATGTAATATTCAAGATATATACTAAAAAGAGTTATGTGGTTTTCTCCCATTTGGGTTTCCACGTAAAATTCTTGTGTACTATGTATCTGTGGTTATATGTTTATGATATATTGAATGTAATCATAAATGATAAATTGTTGATAAGTAAATGTTTACATGTTATGGTTAAAAATGGTAAAAATCGATCAATATTGATTCAACCACCCTCTCGGTATTGGTGAATATTCCAACAATTGCCTTATCAAGTGCAAGGTGCAGAGCACACAAGGACTGTATTCATGGCATGCATATTGGTTGCACTGCCTCTAAATATGGAAATATTTTAACAATCTGATAAGCAATCCTACCAAATTTCATAGATAATCCTCCATGTATATTTTCATCATTAGCAGCTAACAAGACTTGCTCAACAAAAGCACCCATGGTCCTCATCCAATATGAAATGTGGCATTAGAATGATGCAAATTTTATGAGTAGTCTTGATGACAAAAGCTCGTTGATGTAAATTGATCACAATATCTCATGTAACATAATGCAAGGCACTCACGACCTCCAACTTTAATGGATTGATAAGATTAATCTTGGCCCGTTGGGTCTCCCTCCAACTACAACCTGATAAAATGTTTGAAAAATCTCAAATTTATTCCCAGTACCAACTACTTCTATCAATCCAAGCACTTACAAAAAATACCATTTACAATTAGGTTTTTCAAGATAGATCCCTTTGCATCCCATAATTTGTAAATATTTTGAGCTATTCACTAAATGGGATGATTTCAATCCCCTTTGAAAGCCTCCGTAGACTGAAATTTTCAACAAATTTACTATCATGGGTCACCTTCAACTCCAATACGAAGAAGAGATATGACTAATATGAATCAAAACATTGACAAATGCATGCATTAGGGACTTCATGTGTGTTACACGTCAAAATGTCACACTTGAGTGTCGCACCCTAAGTGTCGCAAAGTGACGTATGCACCTTGTTAAGTGTCGCATGCATTGTCTCAAGTGTTGTATGCACCTTACCTAGTGTTGCAACCCATCGACACCATGAAATACATTTTTCACAATCCCGAAGTTAGTTTGGAAGAGAAAACCAACCATTTCAGGTCTGAAACCATACCTTTTTCTTGGAAAATTTGACCATTTTTAGGCATTTTAGAAGGGTGGCACTCCCCTACCCATGCTCAAGGGCTTCCAAAACTTCCCCTTCCATTCTTGGGGGCACTAGTGGCACTTTGTCTCTCACTAAAAGAGGGTGATAGTCTTGTTAGAGGAAAATATGGGAT
>JASDQU010216250.1:0-10649 GCA_032191745.1 Picea mariana
TTCACAAGTTTCTTCCTGCTACGTGTGAATGAAGGTGGAAGAATATGCATTCTCTCATTTCCATCATTGGCGTGGTGTTGAGTGGTAAATAAAATTACCAGGAATGGTATAAAAAGATCAAAATCACTTTGATCTTCAACGATCCATGGCATCGAATTTGGGAAGAAGCAGTTTCTAATGAAGAAGAAGATGAAACAGTTGACTCAGAAGAAAATCCGAAGAATAGTAGATCAAATATTCCTACATCAAAAAAATAATCTACCATGTGGAAGGACAAATACCATAAAGCATATGTTGTAATTTCTACAACACTAAGCAAAGAGAACTGGAAATCATACAATTGATGGTGAATCTCTTCAGTCTAGAGTTTAAGAATGATGACCTTGTTACACCCCCATGCCTAGGGGTAAATTGATCCATATGGATGTCAGGGGCCTCCCACCTATTCCAACTGGCTCATTTGGCGGTCTTCCAGTTCTGTAGTTTTTTCCTATTTTTCGGGTCCTGACTTCTAGGGTCGTTTTGAGGCCCTAAAAATCGTTTTTAGGGCTCTCCAAAAAAACATATGTAGTCCTTGGATGGAACTTTCCAACAGGCTATCATGCACCTAAAATGAAGATTGTATGCAAAAGTTACGACCCCAGGAATTTGATGCACTAACTTACCCAAACGGTGCCGACATGACTTTTGGCGCTTCATCTCCTAGGGTTAGGTTTTTGAATGTCTAGGGTTTTTGACATTCATGTTTATTGTAAAAATTCCTTGAGAGCCTCATTTTAATCATATTCTTGTGAATGAGTGAAGCCATCACATCTCTTCTGAGAGATAATCCGCCACCATTCTAGCAAGCTTGTTTTTTGCTGCATTTTACAGTTTCAGATTATTTCCCTATTGAATAGAAACCAGTTTTACTGTATATATGTTATTCTATGTAAAGCATATTTTGATAATAATTGATATTCATTTCATTATTCTCATAAAATCTGGATCAGTGGTATCAGCAAGGTTTTCTACTTATCATTCTTAATGCATGTCCCCAACGAGGTTAGGGTACAAAGAATTGAGTTTCGAGCTTGTTTCTGTTGAGGAAAAAATCTCTCACATGCCCAAGAGACCTCTCAGGGTGGGAGAAAAAAAATGCGACGTGACAGGATATCCCTTCAAAATGTTTCTCGAGGAATCCCTCACACNATTCCTCAAATGGAGGTGATGCCCCCTTCAAGGTACAAATCAACTTCAATATTCCTATATTTGAAGGTCAGATAGAAGTAGATGTTGTAGAAAAATGGTTGAATCTGATATAAGGGTATTTATCTATCCATGACTTCTCAAATAGAGAAAAGATTACTTTTGCGCTCCTCAAATTTGTTCCCCATGTCAAAGATTGGTGGGAAACTTTCTGTGAGCAGAAGGGAAAATATGAAACCTCATTATTTACAGTCGTGGTCACCTGGGAGTCTATCAGGGATGTTATTAAGGAAGAATACTACTATGTTGGAAGTTATGACAACCTGTATACAAAATCGACCACACTACGACAGGAAAGAGACCAAGAAATGCCCAAGTTCACAAATATCTTCCATACCTTGCGCACCAAGTTGAGTATCAAATATTCTGAGTGACATCTGGTGCTCAAGTATCATGGTGGTATGCATAGATACATCTAGGCTGAAATGGAGTTTCTAGACATCTCATTCTTGGGCACAACCTATCGATATGTCGTCAAAATTGAGCAGAATCTCAAAAAAAGACGCAACAATTTGGGCCTGGGAACCCCTCATAGAAAAAGACAAGAAAGGGAAGCCCCAACCCACAGAACAAAGGAAAAATCAAATACGGACCACCTCAGGACAACTAGTCAAGGCCGCAAGCAAAGAAGGACACCAAAAAGACATAAAGATAATGGGAAGTGGTGCGATTTCCAGAAGAGTCGATGGAATAACACTATTGTTAATTGTTCAAAGAAGTCGTTGTTGGTTGAGGTGAAAGCCTCTGAATTATATGTGGGTTCTGACTCCAAGTCAAAACCAAAAGGGGGATATGGATCATTGATGCAGAACCCATTGCTATCATTTCTACCACCAAGCTCCATCACAGTGAACCAGATGAGCTAGAGGAAGGCGAGAGAATTTTTCATTCATAGATGTGGGTGAAGGGTACCCCAATGCACTTCATCATTGATAGCGGTAGTAGGAATAACCTCATCGTAACAGAGATTGTCAAGTGACTTTCCCTACCAAAAATGTCACATCAGCAGCCCTACACCATCGGATGGCTTCTCCAAGGAAGAGACATTCGCGTTAGCCAATAGTGTCACATGTCATACAACATCAAGTGCTTCAAAGATGAGGTATTTTGTGATGTTGAATATCTCTAAGTTTTTAATGTTCTTTTGGGCCAACCATATTTATGGAAACACCATGTTGTATATGATTCTAGGCCTCCAAGTGTTATTATTATGTTGAAAAAGAAATTGTACAGGATACCGAAGGCAGTCCCACCTAGTTCTATTTCCTTAATCTTTGCCAAGAAATGCAAGAAGGTCATCTCTCAGATAGTTAAGTTTGTCTTATTCATGATTCACTCTCAGAATGAGCGAAAGATCACATCCACATCTAGGGTATTCACAGTCGACCTCTCCACAAATAAGAAGCAAGTGGATAAGGTCGTGGAAGAATTGTCGGATATATTTTCCTCATCTACCGGGGTACCTTTGCATTGTTAGGTCAAGCACCCTATCGATATGACCCCCGATGCACCAATGCCTAATGAGTCAGTCTATTGTCGCTCTCTATTAGATAATGAGGAGATCAAGCAACAGATCCAAGAACTTCTCTACAAGGGGCACATTCATCCTAGTGCATCACCTTGTGGGAGCCCAATCATGTTGGTACATAAGAAATATGGATCATTGATGTAGAACCCAGTGCTATTGTTGCTACCACCAAGCTCCATCACAGTGAACAGGACGAGCCAGAGGAAGGCGAGCACATTTTTCATTCATAGATTTGGGTGAAGGGTACCCCACTGCACTTCATCATTGATAGTAGTAGCTAGAATAACCTCATCTCATTAGAGGTTGTTAAGCGAATCGCCCTACCAAAAGCGTTCCACCAATAGCCCCACACCATCGAATGGCTTTGCCAAGGAAGCGACATCTGCATCAACCAACAATGTCACCTGTCATATAGCATCAAGCACTTCAAAAACAAGGTATTGTGTGAAGTTTCCCCTCTCAAATTTTTTAATGTTCTTTTGGGCCAACCATATTTATGGAAACACCATGTTGTATATGAGTCTAGGCATCGCAGTGTTATTATTACATTGAACAAGAAATTGTACAAGATACCAAAGGCAGTCCCACCTAGTTCTATTTCCTTGATCTCTGTCAGGAAATACAAGAAGGTCATCTCTCAAACAGTTAAGTTTGTATTCTTTGTGATTCGCTCTCAGAATGACAAAAGATCGCAGCCAGATCTAGGGTCTTTGCGGTCGACCTCTCCACAAAGAAGAAGCAAGTGGATAAGGTCATGGAAGCATACTCATATATCTTTTCCTCACCTACTGGGGTACCTCTACATTGTTAGGTTAAGCACCCCATCAATCTGACCCCCGCTGCATCAATTCCTAATGGGTCAATATACCACCACTCTCTGTTAGAGAATGAGGAGATCAAGCGACAAATACAAGAAATTCTACACAAGGATCACATTCATCCCAATGCATCACCTTGTGGGAGCCCAATCATGCTGGTACATAAGAAAGATGGAACCTGGTGACTCTGCATTTATTATCAGGTCGTGAATAAAATCACAATCAAAAATTGTACTCGATTCCCCGAATCGATGACCCCCTTGATCAACTCATGGGGGCCAAACACTTCAGTGAGATTGATCTAAAGTCTAGATACCACCAGATCCCGATAGAGCACACAAATGTATGGAAGACCACCTTCAAGTCAAAGGAAGGTCTTCTCGAATGGTTGGTCATGCCCTTTGGCTTGATAAATTCTCCAGCCACTTTCATGAGGATGATGAATTATATCCTACGACCATTCACCAATACTTTTGTAGTGGTGTATCTAGATTACATTCTCATTTACAACAAGAATTGGGCAGAACACTTGCAATATATTCAACAGGTTCTGCACACCCTGCGGCAGCACAAGCTATATGCCAAATTGGAAAAATGCTCCTTCATCATGGACAAGGTCCATTACCTGGGCTAAGTCATTGATCAACATCGTGTGCATGTGGATCCACCCAAGATCCAAGTCATCCGTGAATGTCCAATCACAACCACACTCACTGAGATTCAAAGCTTCTTGGGCCTTGCCAATTTCTACCACAGGTTCATGTTGGGATTCTCCCATATTGCATGGGCCCTCAACCGAGTAACCAGAGGTGGTGGTAAGGAAACATTTGTGTGGGGCCTTTCCCAACAACAAGAATTCGATGATTTGAATCAGTTCTTTTGCTCATCCCAAGTACTTTCACTACCGGACCTACAACAACCCTTTGACAATGATACAAATGCTTCAGACTATGATGTGGGTGTCGTTCTCACTCAGCATGGCCACCCCATGGCCTATCATAGTGAGACACTACCAGATGTTATATGTAAGTACCCTAATTACAAAAAAGTAATTCACTCCATTGTGCAAGCCTATCTCCAATTGAGACATTGCATTCTTGGGAAGGAGAAAATCATCCACACTGATCATAAGCCACTGCAGTTCAGGCAGACACAAGGAAAATTGAATAATGACTGCCATCAGAGGTGGTTCACATACTTGCAACAATTCCACCTCAACATCAAGTATAAAACAGGAAGCACCAACCATGTTGTTGATTGCCTCAGCAGATCTCCAATCACAACACTCACCACGATGCTAGAATCTTGCAGCCATGAGACCTTTGTATGGTCCCCACTCTATGAGAAATACCCATAATTCACCACCACCTACCAAATATTGGTGGCAAACACAGTTTTTGCTAATTTCCATATTCAGGATGGGTTTTTGTGTTATACGGGCCATAGATGCATTCCATCAAGTGAGCGAGCGAAGCTGATTTGAGAATCCCACTACAGTTGTGTGGCATGACACTTCAGCATCGAAAAGACCATGGAAATGCTGCAGAAAAATTTCTATTGGTTGAAACTTTGACAAGAGGTCAGCAAGTATATCAGGTCCTACACTGCTTGCATTATTGCCAAACCGACCACTAAGAAACAAGTCCTGTACACCCCTCTGCCTACTCCTAACAGGCCATGGGAATCCATCTACATGGACTACATGTCGGGTCTCCCATCCACCAAGCGAGGAAATGACTATGTTTTTTTCTTGTTGATCGCTTTTCTAAGATGGTGATTATGGCCACCTGCAAGAAGAGCATCACAATAGAGGCCACTGCCAATCTCTTCTTTGAACAAGTCTGGGTACATTTTGGAATCCCACAAACCATTGTTGTAGATTAGGATAGTCGATTTCTCATCACATTTTGCTCGAGCCTTTGGTCATTGCTAGACACCAAGATGAACATATCCATGACCTTCCACCCCTATACAGATGGCCAAAACAAGGTTGTAAATCAAATTATCATGCATATCCTGCACATGTATAATTTCAGGCACCCTCGCACATGGGATGAGATTATTCTCTATTTCCAGCATAGCTACAACTGAGCCTTGCATAACTCAACTAGCCTCAACCCCTTTCAGGTGGGGTTTGGATTTCAACCATTAGGTCCCATAGATGTTTGACTCATCTCCTACTCCAACTGATGATGAAAAATCCACCTAGTTCATTGAGCAGATCCAACACATCCTTCAATAGGTTCAAGATATCCTACAGAAGTCCAATGGTAAGTACAAGCAGCGCCATGATCAACATCATATGCCACATAAGTTTGAGGTGGGTGACAAAGTTTGGTTGAATTTGAAGAAAGAATTCCTTACCAGACCCCATCAAGATATTTTACCACTCCATTTTGGGCCATACACCATCACCAAGGTTGTGGGTGATAATTCTTTTGAGCTCGACATTCCTCCTTTCCTTGGCCTGCACCCAGTTTTCAACGTGGATCTCCTTCAACCTTCTTTCCCACCATTAATGGACACCTTAAAGATAGAAAAACAAATGACACAAACATAGCTCAAACCCGACTCCATACAGCATGCATCCAGTTATCATATTGTGGACAAACAGGTCAAGGGCACTTGCCAACATAGAATCTGACTTTATCGAGTTGTCAAAGCATGGCAACTCCTGCACCATGGCAAGTGGATCACCCGGGGTCATATTCAGCAGAAATTTCCTCATCTAATGGGGTAACTCAAAAAAATGGATACCATTTGTTCCTAAGGGGGATTATTGATCCAAATGAATGTCATTGGCCTCCCACCTATTCCAACTAGCTCATTTTGGGAGTTTTCCAGTTCGACAGTGTTTTCCTAGTTTTTGGGTCCCTGACTTCCGGGGTCATTTTGAGGCCCTAAACAACGTTTTTAAGGCTCTCCACAAAACACATGTGTAGTCCTCGAATATAAATTTCCAACGGGGTATCTTGCTCCTAAAACAGAGATCGTATGCAAAATTTACGACCCTGGGAAATTGATGTACTAACTTACCCAAATGGGGCCCACATGCATTTTGGTGCTTCATTGCCAAGGGTTAGGTTTTTGGATGTCTAGGGTTTTTGAAGTTCCTTCTTATTTTAAAAAGGCCTTGAGATCCTCATTGTATTCATCATCTTGCAAATGAGCACAGTCGTCACATCTCTTCTCAGAGATAAGCCACCACCATTCTAGCAAGCTTGTTTTTCAATGCATTTTACAGTTTTAGCTTATTCCCCTATTGAATAGAAACTAGTTTTATTGTATATCTATTATTATGTGTTAAGAATATTTTGACAATAATCTATACTCATTTCATTATGCTCATAAAATCCAGATAATAACTAGAGGATATCATGTCTCATGGTCCACAATGGAGAACATGATCACAATCATGATGATGATCAGTGTGTCCACAGATGGCAGCCCAACAACCTCCCTCATTCACCTTTACAACTACAATTCAACCAAGGTTTATAAAATTCAAGCAACTCATAGTATGGGAGATGTTAATTCATCATCACCATGAGGTATGTTAGTAATTTTATGCAAAGTGTTGTGCTTAATTTGTCGGGCGTGTGGATGAGGATATTTGGTTGAAGTTGAATAACGGATAACTGGTTTGGGAAATTGTGTCAGTTGCCTTGTTTCACCTCGGTGGTCAACTTATGTTCCCTAGTCCTATGTTATCACCACCCGGAGAAAAAGGGGTACTACTGGGGGGCCTTTCAAGGGTAACATTATGCTCCCCATCATACTTAACACTCTCCTTCTTGGATCCTCTCATAGTGTACTGAAATTTGGTAATGGGTCATCGTCCATTTTGTAATGAGAAGAGGATTTGAAGGCCAGGAGGTTGTTTCAAATCTACTATGAAAAGAGTAAGAAAATTACGCTAAAGAAATAAAGGAATGATAGCAAAAGAGGAATGACAAAATCCAGTCCAAATTTGATCTCTACTCTTTCAGTTCTCACCCTGGTCCAAAAAATGCAATGTTAATGGCTTGAAACAAAGGGGACTTGCAAATATAATAAAGAAAGACTTAGAAAAAGGAAAAAAAGGGGGATTGGAAAAAATAGCATGTAAATATGGGGTAACTCAAGATAAAGAACACCCTCCACAAAGGCTCTCATAAACATGGATTCAGTGACACCATTAGCCATGAAGTAATCCCTAAAATCATATCACTTTCACACTTACTCTTGAAGGGTTTTTACTTTCCCTCGTCACTCTCGGGACCTCTCACTCTACCTGGTTTATTTTATTTCATGTATTAAGGTCTCATACCTAATAGGATTGGATGAAGGCCCTCCCATACTTAAACTTGGTAACTCACATGGGGTCCTGGGTTGGTGAGATACTTGAAGGGGATACATGGGGTCTCAACTTACTTTGCATGTTTTAAGGACTAATGTTTCTTATGAACTTTGGCTAACCATGTTTTATACTTTGACTTGTTTTGGATGGCCCTGAAATAGTTCTTTAAGGGAAGTCCTAGGCTTGTATCTAGGATGTTGTTCCTTTATTGCGATACCTTGGTGTTGGCACAGGGGCAGACCTAGGGTTCAACGCTACAATAGTGCACCAACAAATCCCTAACTACTGGCCTTGATCACAAAGATTCAACCCTTGGCACTTAGCCTACATCACATAGATATATCATCCACTACTTCTCTATATGGCCTAGACATCTATATATACATACAAAAGTGGGCCTAAACATGGGTAAACCCACGGGCCAACATCCCTTTCCCATTACATTATCTCCAAAAACCCAAAAAGGACCCAAAAATGGTTCTATATTCCATGATTTTCACTTCACATTGCGCTCCATCTTTGACAAGCTGTCGAAGTCCCAAAAATGGTCAAATATGACCAAGTGTTCCTCAAAACATGGACAAGGGCCAACAGTCCCCCAACACTCACCTATGACTCATTCCAAGTCACTCAGGTCTGGGTAACTTTTCCTCAAAGGTCTCGAGCTTGGCTCGAGATGCTTCGACTTGTGTCTATGCTACTGCTTCTTTCTCAGTGAATTCCTGAACAACCACTTCACTGATAGGTCCTTCCAGCTGCTGCTCGACTATAGCAACTACTTGTTCTAGTAGTGTTCCTTGGCCTTCAATTTCTTCGAATAGTAGGTAGGCTGCCTCTTGGCTCGGATGGAGTTTCTGGGTGACTTCCATCACTCTGTTCTGCATGGTAAAAAGGAGTGTTGGGCAGTGCTTTGTTCCTGGGATCTCTTCATCCTCTCGATTGGTGACAGGAGCTTGAGTTGCGCCTGTACTGTATCGGCTTGCTGCTTTTCTTCCTGGAGTTGGGACTCCATTTTCTTCAACTCTGGGTCTTCAGATAGTTGTTCATATATCTGTACACTTCTTCCACTTAGTTGTTTACATTCTACAGCAAGTATTTTAATCCTCTCAACTGCGCTCTGAGAATTCAATTATCATTGGTCGCGCACTTCTTTCATAGTCTGTGGTATGGTCTTAAGCTCTAATTCCACGAACCTTTATTGAAGTTGTTGAATGACTTCAGCCAGCTTCATCACTTGGCGCTCTATGGGCTCTTCGACCTTCTTCTCTAAGTCGGTCATAGAGCGAAATTCTCTATTGACTGCTTCTTCAATTCCTATCTACTTTGCGAGAAGCTTCTCTTTCTCTTTTTGGATATTAGCTCTATATTCTTCAAATTTTGCTTGGAAAGCATTCTTCTGTTGTTGTGCAGCTTGGCGTTGTTCAATAATTTCCTCCTGTTCTTTATTTAGGGTTTGGGTGGCCTGTGCTTTTTCTTCCTGAGCATGTCGAAGGCGTACTTAGATTGTATCAGCAATCTTGCGTAGTTGAACTGATTCATCTCCCACTTTTGTTTTTCCTTCTGGCAGAGGTGTAGTAGAGATTGCTTGGCTAGACTGGAGTGCTTGTTGTACTCCTTGGAGCACGATCTCAATTTGGCTATACATTTTTTCCTGATTCGCCTCTTGATTCTCTATAATAATTTGGAAGAGATCAAGATTCTTCATCAAAGACACAACCAGAAGTGAGACAATGTGGAATGCCTTTGGCATTTGATCAGTCTGCATCACCTGGAGAAGGAAAAGAGGTAAGCAAGCTTATGGAATTCTTATGTACTTGCATTAATCTGATTAAGGATGAAAGAGTTGTACAAGAACTACAAAATTTGATCAGACAGTATGAGATAGGTAGGATAGCTCCTCTGCTGAATAAAGCAGTACATCAAATATCCAAAAAGAGAAGAAAAAATAAGGAACTACACCTGAATGCACAAATTGGAGACTATGACATAGATTATGTTGTTCTCAACTTAGGTTCAGAAGTCAATGTTATGACGAAGCAGACCTGGGCACTGATGGGAAAACCTAAGTTAATTTATTCCCCTATCAGGCTTAGTATGGCTAATCAGCAGGCAGTAAGCCCCTTTGGAAGACTGGAGCATGTCCCTGTGGACATCGATGAGGTAAGGACATTTGTGGATTTCAAGGTGATTGAGATAGTTGATGATTGTTTTCCTTATCCTGCGTTGTTAGCAATTGATTGGGCTTTCAATAATTCTATTGTTGTCAACTTAAAGAAAAGAAGAATGACATTTGAAGGTGATGGCATTAGGGTTATTGCACCTCTGAATCTTGATGAAGGTCGCAGATACACATAGCCAATTAGAGAAGAAGGCCATGCATATGAGCTAGAAAATATTTACAAATTGACGGCAAGACAAGAGGATTACATTAATCCTACAGCAGATGGGAACTTAAGCTGGCAAAGTGACAATGCATGCTCATCAGAAACAGAAGAAGCACTAGAGAACTGGCAGAACAAGATGTATGAAGTTTCTGTGCAGAGGTGTGCTAGATTGACCAGGGAAGTTTGTTGGATTGGCACAAAAGTAAGCAATCTGCCCACATTTGATGGTTTAAATCACTTAGAAACTTTCTTGTTGGAATTTGAAGAAATTTTACCAGTACAACAGTGACTGTTGGCACTGGATGAAGCTTTAAAAGAAACGCCAGCAAGAT
>JASDQU010216252.1:0-11008 GCA_032191745.1 Picea mariana
CTTAAGACATTTTGAGAGTTCGGGTTTCGTGAATTTAGAATGCGATGGATGGTGAATACCTGAACTCCAAGTGTGAGAAGCTATTAATTACCCTTAATTGAGATTATTTTAATTAACCAAGTTTTAATATTTCGGGACTTCATGTTTCGTAGATTTACAAGTTAGATATTCTGTCATTTTCCCGAAGGGCCTCTTCCTCCAGTGACGTGTTAAAGCTTAGGGAGGTATACATGTATATGGTGACTAGGATTGAATGCTTTTCCTATATTGGGACTTCGAAGGTGAGGCATGCTAAAACGCCTGAAGTATGAAACTCCAAAACTCGAAACTCTGAAGTATTCTTTAGTGATTTGACTCTTTAAAGAGTCGATGGCTCCATAAATTTTAAGAGATTAGGATCATTTGATTGAATGGAAGACTTCATCAATGGTGAGAATCAAGTGCACGTTGTTTTTATTTAAACAAGAATGAAATCTATTTAAAGTCTAAAGTTTAGAAATATATGTGTTCCAACATAGGCTCCATCTAGGGATCGTGTCTCTCTGCGAGATGCGAAGAACAATAAACCAAGTGCCTTTATTGGGTAAATGGAGTCATTATTGCATTTTTTTGAAACACATTCGGAAAAGGATCATTCTGAGAAAATATTTTCAACCAAAACTTAGAAAACCTTTAAAACACATCAAATCATTGACCTTCAGTTAGACTAATTGAAATTCCTCTTTCTTAAAACTGTATTTGGATTTGCTTAAGATAATAAAAGTAACTTTAGCCTAAATATCAAGTTTTGATTGATTTCATTTGCATCAAGGTTAAGTGTATGTAACATAATTACTTATGGGTATCCCTCGTTGGTTCAGAATGTAAATATTACTGAAAAAGAATTAGATGCTAGAGTATATCATGTAGATTCGTATGACAACCATACAGATATCATAGACATTGCTTCACTACCAGCGAGCCTATTTAGTACCCCGATGAAGTTATCTATTTTTCCCATTGAATTTCCTTTCACCACTTCAATATAGAAATTTTGCATTTAAATGCTGAGATGAGGGCAATCATTTAATGAATTTGCTTTCATCATCTCTTTTTGGACAGAATGGGAGCAATCAATTTTTCGAATTTCTTTTCACCATTTGCCTTGGACTATATGGGGGCAATCATTTAATTGAATTTTCTTTCACCATCCATATTATATTTTAATACACAAAGTGGGGGCAATCAATCTATATATAACATACAAGGGGTGATATTTGTTTAATATATTCAAGGAAAGGTCTGTCATAATTATTTAGTATACTCTGAAACTAATTTTCTTTCAATCTTCAATACATATTCACCCATTGAGAAGATTTCACATGGTATTTTAAATTTTAGGGATCAAATGAGCTAGTCAGTTTATAAATAGATAAGAGAGCTAAATTTATTAGGATTAGCTTAGACATACCTTCTGTCAGTTAATTTGAAAGGGATGTATAAATTTTTTCCTAACATTATTGAAGACATGTTTCTAAGTTTTCAGAGTTAAGGTGAAACCCTTCCTCTTTATGAAGACCAGGGAGGGGTATTGAGAATCATAGGAAAATAACGCTCTTAGGATGGGAAAAATAAAACAGAAATAATATTCAAAAGTTCTATTGCGAACAAGGTTAATCTCACACAAGCTTATTCATTGATTCTCGTATTTTCTTTAAGGTCTTTTTATTTTTTATTTTATTTTTATCCAAACTCATAGGAAACCTTTAGGATTAGGCTGTGATTCTTATATTCCTCTAGTTGTTGGTCAGGTGAAAGTGTTTGTATGGATGAGACTTCTTTCATACTTAGTGGTATCCCCTTAAAAATTTAACTTGGGTCAGTAGGGCAGAAGGTCATACCTCAGATTCTCTTTATATTTTCAACCAAGTAAACTATTTATTTATCACCTATTTTGAGAGAAAGCTAATGTCCTGAAAAGTGAGTGTTGGGTTCAGATACATCCTTATATCTCAACTATCAACAAGCCTTCTACATAAAAAAAAACATGAGAAATGCCAGAAAATTCTGAATAAAAAGGAACGATAGGTGTTACTTGTTTTTATGAAATTAAAAAAATGGGTCCTATCTATAGTGAAAGAAAAACTTACCAAAGAAGAGAAAAACTGTAAATAAAAAAGAAAATCAAAACAATATATACAATGGTGATTTGGGATCTGATTATTGTATGAATTTTTTCAGGTAGCCCTCGTTCATAGGGGCATTAAGGATTTTCCCATCGAGTTTTTCTAATAAGAATGAAATCTTTCCCTCGGAGGATACGACCCTGAAAGGTCCACACCAGATGTGATCAAACTTTCCATTCTTTCCAGCGTCCTCTTTCCTAGCGTCCCACTTCAATACTAGGTCATCAGGAATAAATTCCCTATCTTTTTCTTTTTTATCAAACAAAGCTTTCATGTTGTCTTGATATTTCTGGAGTTTCTCATCTACTTCGGCCCCATTCTACTGTACTTCAATTAACTGGTTTATTCTTCTGGTAACATCATTAGATTCTTCCTTCGATTCTTTCCAGAGATTCATCACAGGTAGAGCGATATTTATCGGGAGGACTACGTCAGTACCATATACCATTTGGAAAGGAGACATTTCGATTGATTTCTTAGTGTCGATCCAATTTTCCCACAAAGTGTATTTCAAGTGAACTTGCCAGGCTTTCTTATTCTCAGTCAGCTCCTTTTTAATTATAGTGATCAAGCTCTTATTTGATGATTCAACTAATCTATTTCCCTGAGGATAGTAGGTTGTGGAATGTCCTAGTACAATATTGTACTTCTGATAAAAAATGACCATCGCCATGGATTTGAAGGCTTGGGCATTATCAGTAACTATCTTTCGAGGACAACCAAATATAGATAAAATGTTTTCTTCTAATAAATTGATCACCACTGAGTCTGTAGCATTTCATGTCAGAATGGATTTTACCCATTTAGTGAAATAGTCTGTGGTGGTTAAAATCCATTTATGTTTTACACTTGAATGTGGATGGATTTCTCCGATGAAATCAAGACCCCATTGTTGAAACAAAGCTTATGTTTTGACCCGAATCAAGGGTAGTGCGGGGAGCTTTTGTTTTCCTGAGATTAGTTGACAAGAGTTACAGGCTCTGACTTTATTATTCACATCAATGAACAATTTTGGCCAATAGTATCCAACTCTTAGGATTTTATAGGCCATTTCTCTCCATGCGTGATGTCCTCCACACACCCCTTCATGAAAATCATTTATGACGTTCTTCGTTTCCGATTCGATTAAGCAGCTTAATAAAAATCCTAGAGGATCCTTCTAATATAATTGGCTATCAATGATACAATATTTTACCACGTGAAACTTCAATGTTCTCTCCTTGGAAGGAGTCATGTCACTTAGACATTAAAGATTCAAGATATATGAAACTATGTCGCCATACCAAGCCAAGGAAGAGATTTTTTCTTGAATCAAAGTCATAGGTATCTGCATATCAAATTCTTCTATATTTGGAAAGTCTTTATAAGTTTGCAGATGATTTATCCCAAGTTCTCTGAAATTTGATTCAGCTAATAGCTTAGCCAGACCTTGACCCTTGATGAGTTTGGTCGGTTTTACCTCAAGGTCGAATTCCTGAATTTTGGCTAACCATCAACCTCTTTTTCCATCATTGTCAAGATGAACCAATATGTCCTTGACCACATTGGTTGGAACATAGGAAATCACCTTAGATTGAAGCACATAAGTTCTGCAAGCTTTGAGGGCTTTCACCATTGTGTATGCATGTTTTTCTAGTATATCATATCTCAACTCTGTGTCTATGAGACTTTTACTGAAAAATGCTATCGGTTGCTCGAAACCTTCATCATTCTTCTGTAAGACCACGACCACGATAATATGTTCGGAGGCAAATGAANTAATATGGGATGGCTAACACCGGTGCTTCTCCTATCATTTTCTTGATGCATTCAAAATACGCTTTGGCCTCGGTCATCCATTTGACCTTACTGTCCTTTTTTATCATATCTATAATCAATTTAACAATTTTAGCGAAATTTGGAATGAATCTTCGTAAAAAAATTATTTTTCCTAAAAAAGACTGAATTTCCTTTCTGTTTCTAGGAATATTTATTGTATCTATGGCTTCAACCCTTTTTGGATCAATTTTGATTCCTTCCTTAGATACTATATGACCCAAGAGTTTACCTTGCTGCATTTAAAAATGAGATTTCTTGGGATTTATAGACAAACCAAATTTTCAACATTTATCGAACATCTATTTGAAGTGTACCAAGTTCTCTGCATCAAAGTTAGAAAAAATAGTTAAATCATCAATATATATAATGGAAAACTTATCTCTTTCACTAAAAAAGGATATTTCCATCGCTCGTTGAAAATTGGCCCCTACGTTCATCAAACCGAATGGCATTTTGTCATAAATGAAAGTACCCCATGGAGTGGTAAACGCGGTTTTCTCTTTGTCATATTCGTGGAACGCAATTTGATTGTAACCTGAAAATCCATCAATCATAGACATTCGGTTAGCTCCGACCACGTTTTCCAGAATGTGATCCATTTTAGGGAGCGGATAATTGTCTTTAAGCAATAATATGTTTAGGTTCCTGAAATCCACGCAGAGTCTGATTTCACCGTTCTTTTTTCTAATTGGAACTAAATTAGCTACCCACTCAGAATATCTGAGTGGAACAACAATTTTTTCATCCAGGAGCTTTTTTACCTCTCCTTCTATTACAGCTAGGAGTATTAGGTTTATCTATCTGAGCTTTTGCCTGAAAGGTTTGATGCACGGTTTCAAAGGGATTTTATGCTCGATAACAGTGGTATCATAAGTTTCTAGTTCTTCATAAGACCAGACGAAGAGATCTTTGTATTGTTTGAGTAACTCAACATATTTACTTTTCATTTTGGGTGGAAGGTATTTATAAATTTTGACCAGTTTGGGGTTTTCTTTAGTGCCTATGTCACAATATTCAACCTCTTCAGGCTGAGGTTGCAAGGTAGACTTGAGAGGTATATAGTCCTTATCAAATGATCTTTATAATGGAATTAGACCCTTAGGAATTTGATTATTCTTTAACACCAACATGTGATGGTTAGTGATCTTATCTTGGAACTTCTGAGGATCTTTGCCTTCTTGCATGATCCAAGTATAGTCATTTTGATTTTCCTAGTCGATGTGTGTTTCGGAAAATTTATCCACCATTTCTAGACATTGCTTGATCTATTCATTGTCTTCAAAAACCTGCCAGTGTTGGACATTATTTGGTATTGAAGGTGTATTCCTCATTTCTATGTGGTATTTTATCTTCAAGAATGTAGCTGGCATAGAAGTAGCAACCTCTTTTTCTAGGGAGTCAACTTGTTGATTTTCTGCCCTGGGAATATGATGAATATTGAATGATGAAAAAATATTTTTGATCAAATCCTAGGCATAGTTCCTATATGGCCTTAGCCTTGGATTTTTGTCTTGATACTGCTTCCTTATATGTTTTACAATTAATTTTGCATCGCCATAAACTATTAGATTTTCAATTTTCAACTTCTGGGCACACCTCCAATCCTAATATTAGAGCTTCATATTCACATGTGTTATTGGTATAGTCAATGCCCCATTCTAGCCTATATGATAAAGGAATTATGAATTCATATCCAAGTGCCACAAAAATCACTCCAACTCTGGCTCCTTCCTAAGACGAAGCACCGTCAAAAAACATTTTCCAGACCCCTATGCTATTTACATTTTTTTTTTGTTGTTGTTTTCTTTTTCTAGATAATTTTCTTTTGTACTATTTTATTCTGTACATTCATCAAAACCATCATCAATGTATAATATAAAGTTTCCTAAATTTTGATGTGCAACATAAACCAGATAATTACTTGGGTTTTGTGGGTCACTTACGATACATGCCAACCTTGTCTCTCTGTATAGACAGGTGGATTTTCCACCAAAGATCAGGATTGTAGCATATGTCATGTCTAATTGAAGCGATCCTCCAAGTTTGGCACCCCAAGACCTAGATAACAACATGCCATATTTCACAGGAACATCAACAACGACTACATCCATGAGAATGCTCTTCACAGGGATCTGTGCAAGATTAACCACCAAATATTTTATCATACCAAGACATTTAAATTTTCTTGAATCAAAAGAATACAGATCTCAGTATGGTCTAGTAACCTTGAGGCCCAGGTTTCCCATAATAACTTTGGGCATTAAGTTATGGGAGGCTCTAGAATCCAACATACAGTTATGGAGTAGGTGATCATGCACAGTCAGCATAATATAAAAAGGAGCAATAGGATCTTTATCATTTTTTATATGCGGACCAAACATTATAGTAGGTCTATCATATTCTAAATTAATAGTATCCACATGACTTTCAGTATCTGAGAAATTTATCATTTTGGCAATTTGTTTTCTATACATCAGATTTTTTGCTAATTCAACCAGGGGCACAGGAATTTTTATTTTATTAATTTTATTTTCCAGATTGAAACTTTCAATTGTGTTTTTGGCCTCTCTGGTGGGGATCTTTGTTTCTCTTTTTTCTTGTGTATTGGTTTGCGTTGCTTTGGTTTTGGCTGTCTTTGTTTTGGCAGCTTGTGTTTTAGCTGTTTTTGTCTTGGCATCTTGTGTTTCAACTGTCTTTGTCTTGGAAGATTGTGTTTCAGTGGATGTTTGAGTTGCCTCATTTGTTTTATTCCTCGACAAGATATTCCTTGGTGGAGCATTTGTAGAATTTGTATCTCTAGGCCTTAAATTATATTTTTGTTGAAGCTCGACCATTATAGAGTCGACGATTCCTTGATAATCAGATTCTCCCATATTATTTATACATACCTCATTTCCAAACAATGTTTCTTGATCTAAATAACTTTCATAATATTGTATGGCTAGGTGAGGTTCTTGATTGTTATCACTGAGGTTGTCAATATCTTCATCTAACCCCTCAAAGTCTTGTACATCATCGCTTTGCATAAAGTTTTCTGTTTTAAAAGGAGCTTTGATTTTTCGATCTTCATTTTTTATTGGTCTCTGCTAGACTAGGGGATTGGGATTCCTTTTGAAATCTCTCCTAGAAAAAGGATCATGTTTATCCTGGTCTAATTCCATTCTAGAGATTTTGGTTGATAATTCTTTAATTATTTTAGCCATGTCATCCATTTTTTCCTCTGCAGACTTCCCATATCAGAAAGTTCCAGCTTGTTCCCTAAAGCATTTGGCTTCTTTGGTTCTCGTTTTGACCTTCACCTTTAGTTTACTGTATTCCATCATGTTCAATTTGATTTCGATGACATCATCTTTCATTTTGGTGAGATCAACCAATCTACTCTCCCTCAAAAGTAAGGAAAAGTCAGGCTCAAAAGCCCCTGCGAAAGTCACCTTAGTTGCAGGCTGAGAGGGTTTGACTTCTGCTGGGATTTTATGATAGAGTTTATTAAACCTTTGGGTGAATTCTAGGACTAAATTAGAAGTCTTTTTCCTTAGAGCTCCAAACTCTGTCAGATAATACAAGTGATATTTCTTCTCTCCTCACTGCCTTAAAAAGGTGTTTTCTAGCGCGTCATAAGATTCTATAGAGCCTACCTGAAACCCTCGAAACCAGAGTCTTACCTGACCTTGAAATATTTGTACCAGAAGTCTTGAATAAACATCTTCATGCTCAATTTCATGGATGTTGGCGAATTGGTCAAAAAAGTTGATGTTCTCTATGGCAGTTAAATCTCCTTCTCCCGTGAATTTTGGTAAGTTCTTCATATAATTTTCTGGTAAATCATGAAGGACAGGGGGAATGACTAAAGGAGCGTATCTGGATGCCACTTTGGAAAAAATACTAGGCGGTGGAGGTGGTGGTCCTTGATCGCCTCCTCCTCCATCACTGCCTCCGGAGCCACCTCCTCCTCCAACACCACCTCCTCCCACATCAGCCATTTGATGTCGAGGGGATGAAATTCCAGAGTTAAAGAGAGGGTTTTCGTAAACTGATATGGACCTTTCTATTGCCTCAGGGTGAAGTGAAGGAGGTTCTGGAAACTGACTGTTAGGAGACATAAAATCTGAAAAGGGGGGAAATGAGGATTGGATTCTTCATATTTACAAGATATATAAACAGGATAACCAACAGGATTTGAATCAGGGTAAGAGATATAGTCCTCATAGTTTTTAGGAGCTAAAAACTTTACTTCGGGGACCAACGAAATATCAATAAAAGTGGGTATCAAAAGGGATATTTTACCTTTACTAGTCAAGGGGCAAGTCGAATCGATATCGAATTTAATCTCGGGTAGAACCAGCTCGGGGTTTAAGGTTTCAGATGCAAGCTTCTCAGTTGATGTATCTCTGCAGTGGATTTATGTATAACCTTCTTGTAAGGTTGTCTGTTCAAGTGCAACCTTAGAATTAGTTAGCACAGTTTTGGGTTGGTAAACCTAACTTGTGGATGCAATGGTCTACTTGAGGTATCCCCTTGGTTTTAATAGCTTTTCAGGATCAGATACATGCATAGTCTGATGATCGTCTGTGTTCTTCCTGGTATTCCTTCTACCGAATGCCAGTTTATCTATAGTGGATTCACCAAGTGAAAGATAAAATTTAGCCTTATAAATGTATTCAATCTTTGTTAACTATCAAAAAGAGAAACTTACCATGTCGTTCTCCCAGGGAAAAATAACTCCCTTTCTCCATCCCCGACAATGACGCCAAAAATATGTTGTTCCTGAGATTACATTTAAGGCTCAAAGAGTAATTTCAAGGCATCAAGATTTTAAGGAATGTTTTAAAGGGTATTTTTTCCTCCATTAATTATATCAGAATTAACTCTTAAATGAAATTAATAACTGAACATGATAGAGGTCGTGTTTTGTTGTCTGAGTTGGGTAATAAAATCAAGTGATGCAAGAGAAAATTACAAACTGTTAAGCACAATGAGGCATCAATGATATATGAATCTTACCTTGTTTATAGTAGAAGAAAATATAGAATGCACCCTTGAAAGGATATAAGATACAATGATCCAAGTAGCTTGCAGGTCTTGTATTTACTAATAACAAAGACAGAGGAAAAATTGTTTTCTTATCAAATAACCAATGAAACATGATTATAGTAGATGTTATACTAAATTGTAACCACTCACTTATCAAGGAGTGACATAAATAAAAATAGAGATATGGAATACAAAAGAAGCGCATAACTCAAATTGCACAAAATTTGGAATCCCTGCCTGCACTTGTATTAATACTCACAAAAGGATGAGTTTTCTTAGTTACATTATAGAAAGAAGAAGCCAGTGTTAAGTGTTTGAAATATGTATTTATACAAAAAATGTTATCAACTCTAAGCGGTTGGAATTCTCCTTATTTCTAAAAACTTAAATATTACAATATGTGAAATTTGAAACGCTTCACTTGCATCTCCCCTATCTCTTCGCCACACTGGCATAGATGTGTCTTCTTCTTTTCCTCTAGCTCAAAAAAAACTAGTCTCTAATCATGATCTGAGTACATGATATGCCCACATCATCTCATTTTTTCCCAGACGTGTTGGCTTTCCCCTGCTCGACACATTGCACACATTTTTCTATGAACTGCACCACCAATCTGGAAGGCTCATTTGTGTCATTTGCCTCAAAAGTATACAACTTCTTTTCTAAGTGAGGCNTATCTTCCATTATCATGTCTTCTGAATATGTATACTGTAGTTTCATACTAGGTCCGACTATCCATTTATGAATCTAGGTAATATCAATTTGTTTCAACTGTAAGATTTCAACCCGAGCCTCTTCCATGTTTGTCCTGAAATCAAGTTAATTTTTTTCTATGTCAACTTGACCCAGGACCTCAGAGATATTATCTTTTTCAAGGCCTAATGACTCTTTGTCGAGTGAATGAAATTCTTCGTCAGAGTCTTTCTTCACTTCCTTAACTAATATTTTACTTTCATCTATTTTAGCCTCCCAGGTCTTCAGTATTATATCACCTCTAGTTTGCTCTGAAAGAGACAATCTAGAGACCATAGATACTTCCTCTTTTTTTGATGACACAATTGCCTCCTATAAAGTAGCTCAAGCAACGATGCCCTCTCTCTCCTTTAAGAAAATGTTATTTAAGGATTGGTCTACCACCCGAAAATGGTTTTGGATAGATTCCACCTTAGTAAAATGGTTTTGTTGTGCTGATTCTAGTTTTTCGCACACCTCTAGTGCCTGAGCTTGGAAAACTGCCATATCTACATCTGTGTTTTCAGTTAGGTTTATTTTGTCCTGTAGTCATTTTACCAACTCTCCCTCTTGACTGGCCCATTCTCTACTTGCCTATGCTCTCTTATGCATTTCGTCGAGAATGAATTTGAGATGCTAATTTCCTTTCTATCACAGGCTCTAATATGCTCAAAACTCTTATTCATCTCACTCCTAACATTCTTCTCCACAGTCTTGACTTGATTTTTCAATTGGCTCACCAACAGATACTTCTGCTTCAATTGTTCTTTTAGGTTCCCAACTGAATACTGATTTGTTGTTGCAAAAGCACCCAACGAGCCTGCCACCTCTGTAGCAAAGTCTGCCTCTTCTAAGGCCTTTCCATCAAGTAGCACCATGTGTTTCTTGACAATTGCACCCTCCTTTTGGTGCATTTCTATTTTTACCACAACCCTCCTTTTCTTCCTGAAGAAGAAGTCAAAAGGGGGAATCTCTTTGACTGAAATAAGTGTAATATATTCTATGAATACTACTTCGACACTTAGGTTCCCTCTACTAAACTGTAAAGGTTTGATAGATTGGACAGGGATGCCTATATCTGTGGATGGTTGTTTTCCGGCTGTTTCGGTAGTTAATTTTCCTGGTGCAAACAGTGGATTTTCTTCTTCATTTTTTATGAAGGCCTCAGTCTGAGATTTATCTTGATCACTTGGTGGATTTGTCAATGTGGTGTCTCCTTTTTGAGTCAAAACCTCAGTCTTCTCCAAATTTTCTTGAGCATC
>JASDQU010216257.1:860-13277 GCA_032191745.1 Picea mariana
ATCTAAGTAAGAAGAGGGCTAAGATTGAAAAGTTATAGAAGGTTCTAGAGGGAACTTCATAGGAGGAAAATTTGCAAAATTGGAGCTTTGTTGGGATATCAGAACAACGACACAAGGCACTTCGTCATGGAAAAGCAATATATTCGTTGGGGACCTTATAACCATTCAACTGACACTATGAATGGATAGAAAGGAATTTACGGTTCTCCACTAGACCATTGGAACGCGCCATAACGGACCGAACAGATTTAATGAAGGCTTCATACCCATTGCAGAAGACCCGTTGTCGAGTTACCTATTTATCTCGTCGTGCCACGTACCGAGAACACTTTTGCTAACCAAAAGTTGGAGCCCACAGACTAAGTGAATTATATACAGTGATCATTATTCCCTTGTTGTTTATTCTAGTGCAGTGTCTAAGTTAATTTGACCCCGATCTAATTAATCATGAGCGCGTAAGTTCAACAAGCTCAACACAGTCAAAGAATCAGTGACAAAATTACTCCTTGACTTGATGACTCAAAGAGTCATGTCGGAGAGAGGATTATCCATAGGTGTACAGGCTTCATCCACAAAGACAGTGCAAGCATGTTCGTCAAATGCTCGAGCCGGACCATCCCGACCATCAAATGAGAAGCAAACCAAGAATAGGGATGATCTTGTGAATGCTAAATTTATTCTGAGCATATTACCCACCTATCTACCACCTCTAAGTGGTGCAATAAATCGAGACTGTGTGCCCAGAGACTCTGAGTATGCCTTGGTCGTTGTGTACCTCCTGAAGGGGATACGCGCAGTTCGCACAGATCAAGAAAAGATTTCATCATTGAAGTTTAGTGACTTCAACTTTGATGACAGGAAGGTCTATAACATGCTCACCCCACATAAGTACCTGACCAAAACAAAGGGAAAGAATTCAAAGATAATTACCCAGTCATGGACCATGAACCTCGTGCAGTCCACACTGCTCAATGTCATGAAGATTCTTCACTTCGGAAGACACCAAGAGGTGAATGCATGTGTCAATATGTTGTTTTCATGTTACCATGGTGGTTATTTATGGCTAAACCACCATATAAAATTTGACCCGACACTAATCAATCGGATCACAGGGCTGAGTATGCAAGGCCCTGACCCATAGGATTTCTATCCCGAAAAAACCATGGATCGTGTTCTAGCTCAGAGGATCAAGGACACCTACAACGATGTCGAGACGGGCACATAAGGCTATAAGGTAGCTTCTATCTAGAATGGTGCAATGCACCTTGCCTGTCAATTGATTGCAGGAAAGTTAGTACAAAAGAACTGACCCACACAAGTTACTAGTTTTGGAGTCGACCTCGCAGGGAAGTGCGCGGAGGGATTACAAATGAATTGGGTGTAGTACCTGGTGAACAAATTAGAACTTGAATGTAGAAAATCCCAGGATTAAAGGTATGGATTTCATTTCAGATGGCTATTGATCCTGATCGCTTTTATTTCTTGAGAGATGCCAGAAGGTGTGACCTTCCCAAACATCAAGCCCTTTGAACCATTGGCCGTGAAGTTCAGTACACTGTGGTACTTGAGTGACATGAATAAGAAATGGAAATCAAATTCCATGTTCCACACATACTACAATCAACTGAAGGTATCCATCCTATCCAAGCCTCGCATGACTCCAAATACTCTACACAGGTTTCGGCCTTTGATGAAGTTCAGCGTTGATCGACATTTTATTTACATCACAGCGTGTGTCGATGGACATAAGAAACAGTTGCATTCCTACTAAAAACTAACAGAGGAGGACTTGGAGGAGATCACCAAGGAATGGTCAGTGGACCTCCTTATTCCAGTAGACCCTGTGGAGATATCTGACATAGACAACCCAGAAACTACGTAGGATACACCAGGACCTAGCAAGACAAAGAAGACTAAAGAAGTTCAGGATTTAGACAGTACCTCTATAAAGACTGCTTTCATATTACCAGAGCAAGGGGGTGATGGTGAATAGATAGATGGAACAGAATCTAAGAAAAATAAAGGTGAGGTAACACTGCCTAGAGACAAGGAGGACCCCTCGAAGAAAAGGAAGGTTTCCCCTTTGAAGCCTTCTTCCCAGAAGAAGTCGAAAGAAGCAATGACCAAGTTGCAGACTATCCTCACCCCAGATGACTTTGATTTCATCGTAGTAGCCCTGAATGATGCTTTGCTAGAGATAGCAGAGAAATAAGAGGCTAAGTAGGAGGAGATGTACAATCAAATTGAGGTTGAGCTCCAAGGGGTGTAGCAGGCACTACAATCCAACCGCGCAGTTTCCACTGAACCTCTGTCAGTGGGAACACCAAAACTAGGAGATGAACCATCTCAACTCCACAAAATCGTTGATACAATCGAAGCTCACCTTCGAAGAGCACAGGAAGAAATAGCGCAAGCCACCCAGGATTTGGCATAAGTACAGGGAGTCCTTCTAGAGAAATGCAGTACTGTAGAACAGGAAAAGATTTCTCTCCAAGCAAAGTGGGATGAAGAAAAAGAATAGTTGCAACAAATCAAGGAACAGTTGCACACAGAGAAACTCGAAGTAAATGAAATGGTCAACAGAGCACTTCACTCTGTGACAGTCGTAGAAGTAAATACCAAAGAGAGAGTTCCATAGTAGGTGGTGCAACTTGAAGAAGTGATCCAGTAGCTACAACAATGCATCGTAGATTTAGAAATACACACTGTGCTTGAAACCCCGCAAGACGTAAGAGACCCGAGGGAAGCAACTGCCCGCAGCGTAGTTGACAAACTAAAATCTCTTGCCCTGGAATGAAAGCAGCTGAGTAACTGTAGTGCCCAAACATATGAGAACCTCACCAAGAATGTAGAGTTACAGGCATTAGAGTCGCAACTCAAGGAAGCGAAGTAGCACGCAGACACACTATAGGCACAGTTGAAGGCCTTGTCAGTCATAGAAAGAATGAAGCAGTCTCAAGAGCAACGCACTGCCCAGCAGCAGATCCATATGATTCAAAGGAAAGTCATGGAAGTAACTCAACGGCTCCAACCAATACAATATAAGGCATGCCAATTATTCACAAAGGTTGAAAGTCGAGGACCAGAGCTAGAATAGGTTGTCACCGCAGTAGAAAAATGCCTAGAATGGCTAGTGAATGCTGCAGTGATCCAGGAGTTCACCAAGCAAGAGTTCGTAGCACAGTAGCAGGTCAAAGTAGCTCAAGCCAAGCTCGAGGTGTTCGAAATAGAACTAGTCAAACGAGAGAGACTCGGGACAAGTCACAAGTGAGTGTTGGGGGCCTATTGGCCCTTGACTAAGTTTGGGAGATTCTTAGTCATGTTGACCTATTTTGGACTTCAATAGTCTGTCGAAGGAGGATCACAAGAAAAAGCAGAGATCACGGGATCTCAACCCCTTTTTGGGTCCTTTTTGGGTTTTGGGATTATGTAATGGGATTGGGATGTTGGCCCATGGGTTTACCCATGCTTAGGCCTATTTTGTAATGTATAAATAGATGTCTAGGCAATGTAAGGAAGATCATCTATGTGATGTTAGGCCGGTAGTTAGATGTAAATGTATGCTAAGTGCAAGTAGGGTCTGTAAGTGCTTTGTGCATGACTGTAAGAGACTTGCAGAGCTAAGTGCAAGTGGTTGTAATAGATGGTGGAAGAATTTGTGTTGTAACGCGAGGAAGAAGGATCTAGCGAGCTGCATAAATCTTTTGTCTTATGCAGAGAAGGGTTCTGAGGCTCTATGCATGTAACCTATTGAAGAAGCTAATAAAGAAGAAGAGTTGGTGGCTGTAGCCCTAAGGTGGGGGTGAACCACGTAAATACTGTGTTACTCTGCTTTGTGTGATGTTCTGATGCATTTGTATGTTATTTTCTATGTACTTTGAGAAAATTAGATAGATATTCTTATTCTTAGCGCTAATGATATATGAGAATGTTAGATCTGATCTATATGAATATGCTTAGTGCTTGATCTTCTAGATCTAATCTATTTACCTATGCTAAGTGCTCAAATACATTAGATCAATTTGAATGTTGCGAAGCTCTGTTTTACCAGCGAAGTGGATACTAATTGCATATTGAGGAACTGATGGTGCTAAGTGCTCTATTAAGTATCATAATCACAGATCTGTGTCCCAGCTAAGGTTGCAGATAGATGAGTCTTGCAACCACCCCTGTCTCTACCTCGGGTGAGACTTCATCTTCTTCACAAGTGTTGCTGAAAGGGACGATAGTTAGGGTTTTGCTGGTGCGTTGTTGTAGCGTTGAACCCTAGGTCTACCCCTGTGCCAAAAAAATACAACAAATTAACATATCATCAATCCATAATGTCTCATAATCATAATCGAACGACCAATAATATAATAATCTAGATCACTTGCAAGAAAGTGTCCTCAAAGAATAAGTTTGCTCAAAGTGTGTAAGAGCGGGATGTTACAGTCACAATGAAAAAGTAGATCATGTCTACATTCCCAATGGTGTTATTTCTACTTTAAGTTTGATCCGAAAGGGATTTGTGATTCAAATAAAATATGGGATTTGTTCATCTAGACTCCAAATGGAAATGGTTTGTCAATTGTGTACCAAGCCACTTGGGACTGGATGCCGGGAAAAGTGAATGAGTAAAATGAATTTTATGATTTTTTTAGCATGCAATTTAAAACTATACTCCATTAGATAATCCATAACAATAGTAGATGGGAAATAAATGAGTAGCATGGTAGCATATTTATACTACAAATAATATTTCCAAATGTATCAAGTTCTTATATCTTTTATATGTTTTACATTCTTCTAATGTAAAATTTGCAAATTAATACAGTTCTCTTTACATAAAACATTAATATACTACATGACTATATTTGGAAGTTATAAGACGCCTTGTATTGTTACTTTTTTTTTCACTCTAAAGAGAAAAGTATTGTAACAGACAAAGGTGATGAATCAGCAATAATGTTGCAAATTAGACTGAGATCTATTTTCTGAAGTCTGAATTTGATCTATGCAAATGAGATCTTCAACGCATTATTGTATCTCTGGATTTTAAATAAAAGTATAGAATCCTTAATCAAAAGACAATCGGGCCATCTCTACATGGTTGATCACTACTGATGTGATCTCAAGGTCATCAAGTTGATCTTCAATTAAATTTTATTGTTTTTCTTTACTAAGTGTCTAGATGTTGGGCTAACATAAGACATAAGAGTTCTATTTTACTATCCTAGAAAAATATAACATGAAATGAATTTTAATGGTTATGAGGAGAAAATTTAAAAATCTAGTCCACTAGATATCGTGTAAAAAATAGTCTACAATTCTAAATGGTAATAAGATGCAAATACAAGAAGTCTATAGTTTTATATATTCCACTAGACAAATTGAAAATAGAATCCAATGTACGCAAGAGTGTATGTACCTGTAGATGCACTATATTGCAATTCCTTTTCTCAAAGCTCAAGCTTGCTTGCAAGGTTGTTGGTACTTTAACTATGCCTGCAATCAAAACCTTATATTTTTCATTTATATTTTATTAGGAAAATGTTGAATTTTCTAATCAAGAAAGAAAGAATAAAAGGAATATAGCTTTAATTTATCAAAAAATAAGAAAAAACGCTTTACCTTAAAAAACAAATTCAATTGTGTTTTTTATCATGTTTTGGAACTTCATTCTTGATATAAATGTGCATACGAGAATAAAGTTCAACATAATGAGGGTCTCTAGATTTTTTTGGGTATGAAACAACAAACAATTGACATTCTAAATGTAACATGTTATTATGAGCAACAAATTATCTTTAAAGTGGAAAAAATATAAGTACTTATGTTCAATGAATCTATGAGATAGATACAACTATATTTCTTTGTTGTAACTTTCAATAAGAACGTTACTATGATCTCAATTTGAATTAAATTGTATTAAAGCATGAATCATGTCATCGTCAGTCGAATATCCTTTTGATACATGAACATTCCATTGTTAATTCCACAACTTTGTACAAACATGACCAATAACAAATTTATCCTTCTGTAAAAACCCATGTGTTATTTCTTGCATTTCTAGTGAATGCATATTCTATTGCAGCAATATGCGTGTTTGATTCTTTGCTCTCATTTTTTGTTAAGTCTCATTTTGTTCAATATTCTAATAATATCTATGTCTTTTTGACATATTTTGGTTTGCAATTCATAGCACTTGACCTCATCTTGCAAAAAATGTGTATGGATTTTTTTGCTTCTTGATCATTGGTTCTTCAAAGATCATTGGATCCCTTATAGGTTGTGTCTGGTACATATCTCTAGGAAATATTAAGTCAACATTACCAAAGTAGGATTCCAATGTCTACTTTATTTGATCTAGACATTTTTCAAAACAATATTACCAACTTAACGAGAACTATGACCTCAAAATGAGAACTCTAGCCCTTAGAACCCATATTTTTGCATAAAAAACCACAAAATTAACCCTCAAATCAAAAAAGTGGTGCTATCGGCAGAACCCTTTTTTTTTAGGTTAAAATTACAACTTGTTTCAAGCATGGCCTAAAACATGCGTATAGTTGCTCCGAAAAACCTTAAAATCAACACATAAATCAAAGAATGGTGTTATCGAAAGAAAAATGTTTTTTTCTAAACGTTAAAATTATACCTCATTTCAAACCTTATCCTATTGCGAAAAGTACCATTGCAACCAAAACCTAAAAATTAACACATTTTTGAAAGTGGTGTAAAAAATTATCACTACTATAAACCAAATCGTAAAATCAACCCTAAAATATTTACTTTTTTAAGGTTAGTTTATCACTCAAACCATAAGATAATACATAATGACATGAAAATGTCATCATTTCAGATGTCAACACTCAACATAACTTCGAAATATTTTTTTATTTTAAATAAACAAGTCTATACAAATTACATTTAATGAAACATAAATTATTTTGTTACATTGTCCATATTCAAAACAAAAGAGATAAGAAATTTTGTTACATATTCTCCATAATAAAAACATATAATTCATAAAACATAGAAATGATTCATAACTTCATGTAAGATCATATGTAATTGAGAAAACTCATTTATGGTTGCCATACAAACATCATATTGATCAAAAATACATAAAATGTTTGATACACTCAATCAAATTCATCCATGGATTTAGAGACATCATCATAATCTACATTGTCTTCATATGAATGATTGGATGAACATGTAGATGATCCATATTCTTCTCTATTATCAATGAGTGCACCATCTTAGTCTGCATGTATGCCCAACATTTCATATGTCAAAATCATCTTTGATCTATGACTAGGTTCATCAGAATCCCATCTTGCACTTATCTCTTGTGGGAGCAACCTCTTGATAATATCTATGGTCTTGGAGCAAAGAGTTCCTCTCTTTTTCAAATTGAAGTCATAGACAAGTATGTCAACATCCTATAATTTTAAGAGGTTAGTGTGACGACGAGTTATATTTAGACCCTTTATTTTTCTCTTTTTGTTGTTATGTTTCTCAACCACCATCTCTTTCTTGTACACACCATTGAATAGGTGTGTACTCGTTGCATACCGATGCACTTCAACTGCTATAAAATATTCATTTTCTTTATCAATCCTTATAACCTTTTCAATCCATAATGGATAACCATGTCGATCTTCAATCGCTAAGACTGCAATCATGCAACCCTCCTTAATATCTTGTGTTTAACCTCTGTAAAGATATTCCATGGCTTCACGTTGTGCACATGATATTCTAGAACCAATATACATTTCTCTTTCCTCTACTTGTGAAAACTCAATGGCATATTGAGATTCCTATTGTTCAACAATGTTTCTCTCTTCAAATTCATTTGACCTATTTTGTGGCCAAATAAATGGAGTCTTCAAAAATGTATCTTTATTTGTTGAGTTTGAAATTATGTCACTTTGATCATTGAAAAAAGACTCCCAACAAACATAATCAACAACATCAAAGTACTCATATGTATCTTTAATGGACTTTTTTATTTCCTCCAAGTATTCAGAATAATATACATCTTTATTATGCCTTTGTTCATTATGTATTTTAGAAAATGATTGTAATAACATTAACTTTGATGAAAATATTGGACGATCTGGAATGAACTTCAAAAATTCCAAACCTAATGAAGGCCCCCATTCTACAGTAGTTGAATACTTCTTTCCCCATATAAGTGTTTTCCCATCAACTTTTTTCAAGAAAAATTGATGTTGGAAGCTAATGTCATTAAGATGTTCAATACATCTTTCTTCACCATGTGATCCTTGGATAAATCTTTGCATGTCAACAATTTCTTCTAATATGTGAAAAATAGGCTCTATAATGTATGATTTCTTAATACATTCAATTAATGATGGTAGGCCTCCAACATTTTTCCTCTTCAATGTTACTGAAAAAACGACTGAACATTTGATCAATATGATCATGCTTGTGTCTGACAAGAAGGAAACCAACTTTAACCTTTTGAAGGATCCCTAGTTCAACAAGAAGGTTGACATATCCAAAGACAATTTGATTTTTGTTTTCACGACTAGTGTTGTCCAACTACAAATATAGAACTTGAGGAAGATTACCAGACTGGTGACTAATCATGTGATGAATTATGGTGATGGTCGAATTTGCATCATTATGAATATTTGGAGATGTGAAGTAAACCCTTGGACACATTGTTCCATTAAAAACCATACAACCAACCAAGTGAAATTGAATGAAATTCTTTTCTTGTAAATTTTTTGGTGTATGAACAAAATGTGGCAGAAGTGTTTTTTTCTGGTCCATGCCATCAATTATCATACCCATATATTTATTTGGAGAAACATAACACTTATTTCTATGCTTGTACAACTTTTTCCTTTCACTTGATTGTTGATTTATGTGTTCTTGAAGTGCTTTGACTATAGAAACTGCACATGACACAAAATTAAAATATTGATAATATGTTTTCATGGTTGATAACTATTGAATTTAAACAAAAACAAATTGTAAATATATACCTCTTTCTACTCCTTCAGATTTATCTCTTCTTGCTTTAAGAGAAGAACATATACTGCGAATCCCCATCCTTGAATTCTTAGGAATACAGACATTGTTGAATTGTCTCTTCCATACTCTTGTAAAATATGCATATGAAATAAAATTAGGATTTCGTTCAACACTTTCAACATATTCTTTGTATAACTTGCAGATTTCATTCCTTGAGAAATTATTTGGAATATGTATTATCTCTCTATCTGGCATAAACTCTCTGTTTTTGGAAAAGAAGTGTCACATCCATGACAATGAAATGTTTGTTAATGGGCCAATCTCTCGTCGATGATGTATCTTTGAATAAAATGTAGGATCTTTTTCCAATCTTGTTTGGATCCTTGATAGATGAATATTACCACTTGAGTGGATTTTTTTGAAATCCTTTCTACAAAGTAATAGATTACCAATGTGATAATCATATCATGTCTTCGTAGATATCATGCACCCCACTAAATATGAATTTTGCATGCTCTTATTCATTGACAAATAATTCTTCCTTTTCTACAAGGCATACATGTAGTCTATACTTTTCAAACAATTCTTATGACAACAATCACTGGAAATAAAATCACCGATGGAAAATGATTTAGTGAGAAATTATTTCCTGGACCTTGTATAACTAGAATGATTTATATTGATATAAAAAGGTCTAGTCCTCATCCTAGACACAGTTATTCTTTGCATTCTCTCCACTATTTGAACATCATAACTAGGAGGAATATCATTCTCACTATAATCATACATAACATTCTGAGGAGACAGAACAATAGATTGTTGATCACCTTGATTTGTTGCAGCTGGATTATTTAGAACATGATCTCCATTCCTAGGTCCATCATCATCTTCATTGATAATCTTGTTAAGAAGAGAAATATCAAGATCATCATCACAACACAATCACCTGCAAGAAAGAGTCCACAATCAACATAATCATCTTCACGACTTTTGAAATCTCCAGTTGAGGGAAATTATACATCATCCTCATTACTTCCCTCAAAATGCTAACCTGAAGGAAAATATTCAACATTCTCATTAGTACCTTGGAAATCATCACTTGGAGTAAACTCTTCATCATCTTCATTGGAACCTTTAACTTCTCCTGCTAAAACAATACCTTCACCATCCATGTCAATACCTTCAAAATCCTCACTTGGAGGAAACTTTTCATCATCCTCATTAGTCCCTTCAAAATCCTCACTTGGAGGAAAATATTCACCATCCTCATCAGTCCCTTCAAAATCCTCACTTGGAGGAAAATCTTCATCATGCTCTTTAGTCCCTTCAAAATCCTCACTTGGAAGAATATCTTCTTCCTCCTCATATGTACCTTCAAAATTATCACTCAAAGGAAAATATCCATTATCCTTATTTGTGCTTTGCAAATCCTCACTAGGAGAAATATTTTCATCCTCCTCATTAGTACCTTCAAAATCCTCACTTGGAGTAAAATATTCATCATCCTCTCTGCTACCTTGATAATCCTCACTCGAAGGAAAATTTTCATTATCCTCATCAGTACCTGCAATATCCTCACTTGGAGGAAAACCTTCATCTTTCTCTTTATTCCCTTGAAAATACTCACTTGGAGAAAAATATTCATCATCTTCTTTACTGCCTTGAAAATCCTCACTTGGAGGAAACTCTTCATCATCCCCATTGGTACCTTCAAAATCCTCACTTAGAGGAAAATATTCATCATCATCAGTAGTACCCTGGAAATCCTCATTTGGAAGAAAATCGTCATCATCATTTTCACTATATTCCTCCCCTTCATCATTGGTGCCTTCAAAGTCTTCAAAATTAGGACTTTCTCAACCAATATGCTCAATATCATTGCTTGCAATATAATCAAAGTTCTCACTATGTGAAACATATGACTCCTCATTTACATTAGAAGTATTCCCACCACATTTTTCAGTTTCGGAAGAGGAGGCATGTGAACAAGATGTTTATGCTCCCTAAATAAAATCCTCTCTATCTAATGAAGCCATCACTTCTCACTACAAACATAGAATGGTGGAAATTCCCACTCTCCCAATGACAATCTTATAACTTGTGGAATGTACATTTCCCTCCAAAATATTCCCTCCAAATTTTCCCCCAAATTTTCCCTCTCAAAATTTCCCTCCAATTTTTTGCCAAAACTTTTTCCCCCTGAATTTTCCCAAAAATTCCCCCCCCCGCCCTGAATTTTCCCTCCCAATTTTTCCCAAGAGCTTCCTCTTTAATATTTTACCTTCAATATTAAATAAATATTACTCTATTAATTCATCATAAAATAATTAATTACATTATGTTTTATCTTTTTTAATTTATCCCACATTGATTAAACGTAGATATGGTTTATATAATATTTGATATATATACATAATCTTCTTACATTTTATTTATCCCATATGCACTAAACAAAATAACAAGTGGTATAGTACTTGGTATATATAAACACTCTCGTTTTGGTTTTTTACATCGCTTCAACTATTGAGCAACGTTTATTGAATATTTTGGAGCAATCGGGCAACGTTTGTTGAATATTGTGGAGCAATCAGGCAACATTCGTTAAATACTTTGAAGCAAGCTACAAGGGAGAAACATCAAGGGAATTCAACAAGGAGAGACTACGCATTTCAAAGGTCATATTTTCTTTTTTAATTTTAAATGTTATAGGAAAAAACAAATTAAGCTTTGTATCTATGGAAAACATTGAAAACCTTAAATTTTGTGTGATTTTTTATATTTGTTTGGAAATAGATCATGAATTTTCAATTTTTTATGTATTTTCAAAGAAATTTTAGCAAAATTTAAGACCTCCTAAATTTATTATACTTCAAACCTAAATTTTTTTAAAATAACTTTAAAAAATTACCATTTTACTACTTTTAAATTTTATTTTATTTTTTTTAATTTTATTTTTTTAATTTTAAGTGTTTTTGGCTTTTCGGTCACTACAACAATGCGGGGGATCGCCCCTGACACATTGGGACCAAGTCTGTGATTGTACTTGGCCACGACAACGTTGGGGGCCCAATTGACCAATAAAGCAAAACCTACAAAACGCCAAAAAAAAACAATTTTTTATTTTATTTTATAAAATAGATTTAATTCAATTTTATTGTTTTTTTAATTAAAATTAATTTTAATTGTTTTTGTTGGGCAGCCGGGGGAGGGTGATGTCATGCATCACCCTCGGTGCATGTGTGGCCAAGTACCATCCTGGACTTGGCCACATGGGCATCGGGGGAAATGCCTGACATCGCCATCCCCCAGACGACTGACAAACTGTCCAATGTTTGATTTAAATTATTTAAATTTAAATTTTAATTTAAAGATTTTTTGTTTTTTTTTAATATAAAGTTTTTTGTATAATTGTTTTAATAAAAA
>JASDQU010216258.1:15705-26208 GCA_032191745.1 Picea mariana
TGTGTGTGTGTGTGTGTGTGTTGTGAATTAGATTTAGTTTGGGTGATTCGCAAGAATGATTGTTATCTTTCCTATTTAGGTTCAATTTCTCCAAATATCATATTGATTAGCTTAACTGTAACATTTCCAAATAATTATCTTCTTCCATCAATTATTTATGAAATTAAAAACTAAAATTATAGGTGGATGAGCAAATAAATAGACCATCCACTGACATGTCCATTATACCATTTATATTTTTATATTTTAAAAAGTTATAAAATAATAAAAATCAAGTTATGTAAGAGATTATTTGGTTTTTATTTTTTAAATTTAAAACACTTGGTAATTGGCCAAACATTTAAATTTATATAAAGAAAATGAACAAATTACTTTCTCGCCATTCACACTATCATCCACAACATAGAAAAAATCCATCACAAAATTAAAATAATAGAAATCTAAAAAAAATTAGGTTATGTCGTAGACCATTTAATTTTTATTTTTAAATTTAAAAGACGAGTAATTGATCAAACATTTAAATTTATACTAGCATACCCCCAAAGCAGGGGAAAGTCAATGCCGAAGAGAAAAGTATAGAATAATTTGTACAAATTTTTGTATACATATATTATTTCATGAGTAGCATTGTAATGGTATATTAATAATTTCTATGCATAAAGGAGAATAAGAAAATTGATTAGGTCGAAGTATGATTCATAGGTATTTGTTAGCAAATATGTGACACAATTTCATTTCATGTATAGAAGTATGGAACAATTCAAACAGTTCATGTATAGAAGTATGGACCAAGTTGAACATTGCATATATAGAAGTATGATCACAACACAAAAGAATCTAGAAGGTAAGTGACAAAGAACATAAGCATGCTTCTTCTTTTTTTCGTAGTGAGAGGTAAGGAATATCCTTCATTTTTTCATAGCGTTCGAAGGAGAATGATGGTTCTATGCACATTCCTTCTATAGTAGTAGTGTGTGACATTGACGTGAAGGTCAAGCCTTGACATTCATTGTTTCCAATGTCAAAGGTAGACCTTGTTAAAGTCATTCTTTTATATTTGTGTATAGTCAATGCCCATGTCATCTTATGCGGGATTTGTTTCTTGTTAATCCTTTGTATGGGTGGAATTGGTACATGTTGTGTTTGTGTTTGGTCCCATGGAGGGCCAATGTATTTATCAAATTCCACAACAACATATGTTGGCAAATTTGGAGGGTTACTTCCTGGTGCATCTACAATTTGCATGACTACTACGAGAGCACCATTGACTAATCCTTCCTGAACCCATAAATTGCAAGACATCATAACTCGTTGGTCTATACATAGCAAGACATTTTTTTCCAACTGGTCATCATCTTGTTGGTGTGGTTTTGAAGCACCAAGTAATTCTACAGAACTTCATGCTTTTGGAAATGCTTCATGCAAGAAACTTTCAATTTTTACAAAAGTCTAGATCCTCTGAAGATAATTTCATCAATTAGAATGTAGTGAATATGTTTCATCTCTTCTTGGAATATTGTAAGGGACTGACCATGTGAAGGCATCATCTCCTTGATAGGAATCCTAATTCATACATGTATAATGGTTGCATGTATGTTAAATGTTGCAACTCCAGTAGGGGCAAGAAGAAGTATTGGGGTGGGGCCACATGTTTCTTGAGAAGATAGTGCTTCTTTGATGCAGTATATAAGGTAGGATTTTCTTGTGTCTGCAATTCCTTGGATGATCATCTTCAATGGATTTTTTGTTCTCTTGCTTGTAAGTGTTGGAGGATTATATCAAATGCACATTGTTGATGTGTAGAAAATGTATTTATGGAAGGAAATAACAGATTGAGTTCTTGTAGGACTTATGCATTTCTTCGATTGTAGTTTATGAAGTTTGGTGCAATGTATAATGTATCTTGTGTTACTTCAATTTAATCCCATGGGTGGGAAGTGTCAATCTCTCGGAGTCCCAACATGTCAAGGGAAGTGAATTTGATATTTCCTGTAGGGGCCAACCTTGATAAGACTACCATTCATTCATCTCCATGTTTGGTTTTATGTTAATATGGATATCCTCATCTTCAGATGTTTTCTTATTAGGAGTGGGAATAGGGATGTGATCAACATGCCATACATGGTGTTGATTTTAACCTTGTACAAGATTTACTGTAAACAGATATTTAGTAAAAGAACAGAAAAGATACAATGGCAAATACAAACATTACACAAAGATTTTTCCCCCCTGGAAACCCAAACCAGGAAAACCAACGTATTCTACATTTTCATTCATAGTGATACATTGTTTACAATACAATATACATATAGGAGCTAGCCGCATACAAAACCATAACCCAATGACCTGGATTAGTCAACAACCCTAATTCCTTAACCAGAAATAGAAAACCATCGACAAAGAAACCATGTGCTGAAAAACCACCTAAATATGTGACATGTTTCCCGAGGCATAAAAAAAATTCTCGGGGGATTTGCCCTTCTACGCGCCTAGCGCAATGCTCAAACACTACTACCCGTACAAAGAATACAACACATACCCAACACATGGTAGTCATTTCTTATGATCTCCCAATTAGTAAAAATGGCTTCTTTTGAAATACCTATATCTTCATAGAAGGAATGAAAGGTTTTTTATAAAAGTATCTCACTCTAGCAAAATTCAACAAAGGTATTGGAATATTATTTTGGTATGTAGTAAAAAGTGGCCATACATGGACAACTGCGAGGATGTGTCTTTTTTTCCACTTTTCATTTTTTTGTGCTTGGTTATATGTCCAGTGTTTTGTGAGGTCAATCAAACATATATGGTCAAGAAAAACAAGACGTATTAGATATGCATCAATGAAATTGGATCCAGATAAGTAGATAGGAAAATTATAAGAGACTCGACAGAATATTTGATGACCAACATTGATTTTGGTGAAGGTGTGGTTGCATGTGACTAGGGGAAACTTTTGGAGCATATAGCAAGTTTCTTGGGAACTTAAGTCCTGATATACAATTTCTTCTGAGTGAAAATGTTGATAAGAAGTTTTACGTGGTCTCTTTTGGATGTGATGTAGATGAAATTATGGTCAACATATGGTGGTAGGTATCTGATCTCCCCTCTTCTTTGGAAGCATATTTGGCAATGTATTTTAGAACTGCATAACGAGAGAGGACAAGTTGGAAATCTATGTTTTCTCTCGATGTTTGGAGTATGTTAGGATTATGGATGTTTATGCACTCATCATTGTGTGTTAGGTGATATGTCTTTTGACCCATTTCATCAATGTAGAGTGGTGACTCCATTTGTAACTTTCAAGGGAATTTATACTTGCATTCAAGGGTAGACCCTTTTCTACGAAGACATGTTTTCTCAATGCACTTTGTATGTCTTTGAAATTGATTTAATAATTGTTCATAGTCTTGAAGTGGGATGGATGCAATATATCTCCTCTGTATCTAGAAAGCAAGGTCCATATTCAACGGATTGATGCATAGCCATGTGTGTGTCATGGTTTGCTATAACATTCCAGGTTGTAACATATTTATCAAATAAACTCTTTGCATCATAGATTTGATTTGGGTCTTCCCAATTTAATGTCTCCATGTTTTGAGCACCATCAAGCCATAGAAATACATGTATATGTGTAGATACATGATGTTTCCATTCGTACCTACAAAAGGAATATGGAATGATTAGTATAGAGAATATAAATTTACAGGTTGGGTAGAGGTACTCTCAAGTATTATAGATTATGTACCTATACCAATAGTCAATTGCGTGCATATTTTTTTGTAGTATCTCCTCATGGAAGATTGAAAACCTTTTGTTCATGTATACACCTATAGTGTGGGGGCAGTCAATGACATTGTGTGTATGCCAACATTTTCGAAGCATTGGGTCAAGAGGTCTACCCTGTTTCATAATTGTGTGCAAGTCCGATCATTTTTTGTTGGTTGCAGTAAGAGTGAAAAACAAGATTGGGCATTGAAGTTGTGTTATCATTTCTATTAGATTGATCCTTCACATGGTCTAGAATTCTCTAGTCCCACATAGGTGCACTCTGAAGCACATGACTTTTTCTAAGGGTTTTTCTGCAAGCAGTTCTTTGAGGTGTGCTCGCAACTCTTGAATTGTGGTGTGTGTGGTATGATCTTGGCTTCATTTTAAGAATAAGGTAGTTATTACTTGAATTAAATGGTGCATAATCAAATTGTAGAGGTAGTATCTGAAATGGGGATGACTACCAAACCTATTTTCATGGTATCTCATTGATGCAAGAGCATCACTAGCAAAGAAAGCGCAAGTGGAGGACAAATGGATATACACCAGCGCTCATTTTGAAGGATTTTGAATTTCAAAGGATGGCACATTAATGTAATATCTGAAAAGATATATTTTCTTTTAATGTCTTGGGATTGTAATACAGATCTTGAACGTTTCTCTCATCTATCAGTTGTACGCATTTATTTTAATAAATGTAAATTAGGTAGTAGACTTTAATTTGATAAGATAGCTTAAGGTTGTAGGAGGGAAAAAATAATAAGACTCCCTCATATGTATTGTATTCTCAATTCTCATTATATGAGTAGAAGCTATAGCGCAAGAGAGCATAGGAGAGTAGAGAAGAACATAGATTGTAGAATTGTATGAGTAGATAGTTGTTGCTATAGAAACCATGTACAGAAGAACTTGGATTAATATAAGAATTCTTTGATCCAATTTCATTGTGTTTTATGGTTACTGTATGCATCTATTGAATGGTATGTTTACAATCTATTTTCAGTCTTTGTTATGAATTTGTTTCAATGCCATGTATATGTGATTTCATGTCGAATGTATGAATTCTGTGAGAAGAGTATAAGTTTCAATTGTTTCTTTTCCTGAGAATTCCTACAAGGAGTGTAGTGAAGGCCCGCAAGGAGTGTGTCGACAATTTTCTGAGTTTTACCTCAGACAACCTCAGGAGAGGTAACATTAGCTTATACAAGTATGAGTGAAAGTATAGCACAGAGCCATGCAAGGTGTCTATAGGCCAGGTCGAAGTCTTAGAATTTTCCAACCCAAGTGAGTGGCTAAAGAACTTCTGTCGCAAAGAGTGCGCAGAGTTGGAGTTGTCGAATAATCAGAGCTTATTATGGAAGCCGCAAAGGTTCTGCGCAAGATTCCTTAGAATCCTTGAGTTTGCAAGGAAGATCAAGATCAGGAAGGATAGAGACTTGGAGAAGTTCATAGGAAAGACAAGGATTTGAAGTCACCTAGTGGAATCAAGCTTAGGAGGGTTGACGCCGAGTCATTTGATGAGGAGTCATTGAGAACCTGAACGGACAGTGGAAATTATCGAAGGGAGAAGCATCAATAATCATGGATAGTTAGATCTAGTAGAGTTGCAAGGAGGTTAAGGCGAGAGTCTTTCAACACTCGCAAGATCAGGAGAGATAGTAGTCGTTAGATCTGAAGGAGGAGGTAGAGTCATTGATTTAGCACTCGTGAATATTAGGAAGTCAGAAGTCGGGAGCGTGGATGAAGTTGTAACTCGAAAGTTGTGAGTCGTGAAATCTCGACGCGCTCAAAATTTGGGCCCTAGGTTGCAGTCGAAGGTCACATTGTTGTCCCTTGACCAAATCTTGGGAATTTCTTGGTCATGTTGACCTATTTTGGGACTTTGACAACCTGTCGAAGGAGGAGCGCAAGTCAAAGCGAAGATCATAGGATATTGGCTCCCTTTTGAAGCCTTTTGGGGTTTTTGGGAATATGTAACAGGAATGGGATGTCGACCCATGGGTTTACCCATGCTTAGGCCTATTTTGTAATACATATAGATGTCTAGGCCATATAGGAAGTGGTGGAAGAGAAGAGAATAGTACATCTATGTGATGATATGCTAAGTGCTAGTGAGAATTGTAAGAGATTTGTGCCTGACTGTAAGAGACTTGTAGATCTAAGTGCAAGTGGTGGAAGGCTTTGTGTTGTAACGCAAGGAAGAAGGATCTAGAGAGCTGTGCAGATCTTCTGTCCTATGCAGAGTAAGGGTTTTGATGTCTTTGTTCTTGTAACCAATTGACTAAAGACAATAAAGAATAAGAGTTGGTGGACTTAGCCCCAAGGTGGGGGTGAACCATGTAAACGTTGTGTTGTCTTGCTTTGTGCTTGTCTTAATGTGTTTATATCTTCTTTTGCTAAGTGATTTAAGATGATTAGATAGATCTACTTATGCTTAGTGCTAATGATGTATAAGAGTGTTATCTCTAATCCATATGAATTTGCTGAGTGCTTGATCTGCTAGATCTAACCTACTATAGATTCTAAGTGCTTAAATAGATTATATCAGTGTGAATATTGCGAAGCCCTGTTTTATCTGCGAAGTGATTAACGATTATATATTTAGGAACTGATGATGTTGAGTGTGTTATTAAGTGTTATAATCACATATCTGTGTCCCAACTAAGGTTGTAGACACCTGAGTCTTGCAACCACCCCTACCTCTACCTCGGGTCAGACTTCATCTACTTCGCAGGTGTCATCAAAAGGGCCCATAGTTAGGGCTTTATTGGTGCGTTGTTGTAGCGTTGAACCCTAGATCTGCCCCTATGCCAACAAATAGTTCCATTGTTGGGAATGAAAATGTGATTGTTGGGAGCTAAGAAAGAAGAAGCTTTGTGCAAAGAGTTGACCTGAAATATTTTTGTGTAGATATGTACCCTAGTGTACAGTGTTCTACTTGATCTATAAAGCTTCGTGCTGAAGAAAGAATGTCAAATCTGAAAGAAAGAAGCCCAATCTGAAGGAAAGAAGAAAGATATGAACACTTTGTGCTCTAAGAAAGGTAAAAGTAAGAATTTCTTATTAAAAGAGGTAAGATCTGCGAGCTCTATGCTCTGATAAACGTAAAAATAGTTAACATTTCTAGATTTGAAAATCTTTGTGCTCTGTAGAAGTAAGATAAGTGGAAGTTTTTGTTTCTAAAAGTATGGATCTAGGTCTGTTTAATAGAGTCTGACCTAGTTTGAAAGCTAGGGAATTGGTAGATGAAAGAAGATTTGATATTAATAGATCTGACAAGGATAGTGAAAGATATGTTATACCTATGCATAGAAAGAATGTTTGGACTAACAGATGGATGCAGGATCCCAGAAATAATTTGTTGCAGGTTATCCCCCATGATCCTAGTGCACAGTCCATAAGAGGTTGGGGTCATTTAAAAGGAAGAGAGGATTAACCCTCTGTTACAGTTGCATAAGACTGGGACATCTTGCTAAGGAATGCCCTGGTAGAATACCTAGTTGCCTATGTTGTCAAGCTCTAGACCATGAAGTACTAGATTTCCCTAGAATGATCTCTAAGCTTGAAAGAATGAGTTTGAATCAAGAAAACCCTAAGGAAGATCTAGAAATTATGGCAAAATCTCAGAAAAGATCCAAGCAAGCAACAAATGAAAGAAACCCTGAATGACCATCGACATGTCAACTTATCGGAGATCTTAAAAGAGAAGGAATGCATCGAAGCAAGAATAGGAGACTTCGAAATTGATTGTTTTCTATATGAGGCATCACAAGTGAGTCTCATGATAGAGAGAACTTGGGAAGCTACAGGGAGGCCTGCTATGACCCCCTCATTAGGAGGAATAGGGTTATTCAGAGGAAATCTAGTAAACCTATGTGGAAGGCTCGCTCAGATACCTATGACTGTCAATGGAACTTCAACAAAAGAAAATTTTGAGATTATTAAATTTGTTGAAGACAACGCCCCATTTACCATGTTAATAGGAAAACATTGGATTGATAGAGATCAAGCTAGACAAAAGGAAGAAGAAGAAGAAGTTTTGGAACATAAGAAGCAAGAGTTAAAATATTTTATGACCAGAAGGATCGCGTACTTAATTGAAGAATAGGAGAAAAAATCGCATATATTTAACACTAGCAACCTAGATGTCGAAGCTAAGAGAACACTAGAGGATCCACAGAAGATTGAAGTGCCTATCTCGAACAAAGAAGAAGTATTATCCAGGAACCCTAGGGAAGAATTTCAACAGTGTGAAGTAACTAAGACCACTGAAGATAAGAATCAGAATGGGAAAAGAACGACTGAGACAAATCTCACTAGAAAGAAGTCTAAAACATTAAGAAAGAAGAGGGCTAAATCTAAAAAGTTACAGCAGGTTCTAGAGGAGACCTTGTAGAAAGAAAAATTGCAGAATTGGAGCTTTGTCGAGATATCAGAGCAGCGACACATGGCACTTCACCATGGCGAAGTGATATAGCCATTGAAACCGATATATCTGTTTGACTCTCGCTTTGAAAAAGAAGAAAATAAATAAAGGTTCTTCATCGGACCATTGGACCGGGCCATAACGGATCGAATAAGAGTTAATGGAGGCTCATACCCATTGTAAGCGAGCCGTTGTCAAGTTACCTATTTAGTTCTTCGCGCCACAAACTGAGAATACTTTTTTAGAATTCAAGCCCATAGACTAAGATGAGTTTATATAATGATCATTGTTCTCTCACTCTCTATCTCATCAATGTGTCTAAGTTGCTCCCCGAACCCACGAATTGCTCACCCCGAGTGCGTATGTCAGAAGCATTGAGCGTTGTAGAGAAAGTTGCTGAGGAATTTTTTATCGAATTGATGACTAAGAAATCCATGTCGATGTTTGAAAGTATTTGGGCTTCATCTATGATAACAGTGCAAGCATCCCCATCCACTTCTCACGGAGTTGGACCGTCACGTGAGAGGCGAACTGTTAAGAACCAAATATCAATATAACATAGAAAAACCTCAGAAAAAGTACAAAACGCCTTGAAAAAGAGATCATTTTAGATAATAAGCCTCTTCAAGGGGGAAACCTCCTTTTACCCCACTTAAATTTTCAAGTACAAGATGATTCCAAATGAAAATGTCTCCTTGGTATATATAGGAGACTAGGAGGTGTAATTACAACTAATGGAATAAAGCCGACATAAATAAAATAACATTACTAATGTAATATGCCCCAATTAAGGGGTAATGAGATAATATTAGGGCTTAACATGCCCCTCCCCTTGAGACAAGTGTTGTTCCCAATGCTTGAGTAACTCTGGATGCTTCTATATAAAAGACTCATCTTCCAAAGTGGAATCTTCAGCCGATAGTTTCCTCTATTTAATGAGATACTCTGAAATGGATCTATTCCTCAACTGGCGAATTCTTGTGTCAGTGATGGATTCAGGCTCCAATATGATTTTTCCTTCCTCTTCAAGTTCTAGAAATATAGTTTGAATTGGGATCTTTGAACTGGCAATATGGATTCAGGCTCCAAACATTCTTCCACAAACCCTTGAACATCAGTTTTAAGGCCATCCAGAAAAAAATCCTTCTTGACTCTATGGTAGGTTTTCAAAAATCCCAAGTGCCCTCCTACTAGAGAGGTGTGCAATTCCAATAGTACCTTTTGTTTGAGTTTGGAGTTCTTACATAAATATAAGCAATCTTTGTACCATAGTGAATCATTTTTCCATGTAAATGTATCTAATGCACTGGAATCCTGCTGCAACCTTTGAATGAGAGTCCACATTTTTTCATCATTCTTCCATTCATCCATTGATTTTATTATCCAATTGGGTTGGCTGATCAAGATAGCAAAGAGAAAGGCCTCAACATCTTCATCCTTTCTTGAGAGTGCATCTGCCACAACATTTTTCTTCCCCTTTTTATAGACAATTTCAAAATCATAACCCAATATCTTGGTTACCCATTTTTGTTGTTCTTTTGAAGATAGTCTTTGTTCCAAGTAGTATTTAAGACTATCATGATCTGTTTTGACCTTGAAGTGCCTACCTATTAGGTAAGGACACCATTTCTTCAATTCATGTAGTATTTCCATCATTTCCTTCTCATAAATGGGTTTGTGTAAGTCCTTTCCCTTGAGTGGTCGACTTTCAAAAGCCAGGGTCCTTCCTTCTTGCATTAGGATAGCACCAATTCCATTTCCTGAGGCATCACATTCCATAATAAAGGTTTTTGTGAAGTCTGGAGTGGTCAAGATAGGAGCTTTGCACATCATCTCTTTAAGTTGTTCAAAAGATTTAGTTGCCTCTGGAGTCCATGAAAATGCATCCTTCTTAGTTAGTGTCGTTAAAGGTGTTTCTATTCTTCCATAGTTCCAAACAAACTTGCGGTAGTAACCTGTCAAACCCAAAAATCCTCTAAGATTCTTCAATGTTTTGGGAATTGGCCAGTCCATCATGGCCTTAATCTTGTTAGGGTCTACCTTGACACCTTCATGAGATACATTATGACCCAAATACTCTACCTCCTTTACTCCAAAGAAACATTTGGATGGTTTTGCATATAGTTGTTGGTCCTTTAGTAGTTGTAGCACCTTGTCAACATGTCGCACATGATCCTCCCAAGACTTGCTATAGATTAGTATATCATCAAAAAATACTAACACAAATTTTTGAAGGAAGGGCTTGAAAATGGAATTCATCAACCCTTGGAATGTGGAAGGTGCATTTGTAAGGCCAAAAGGCATGA